>WOXC01004189.1:0-228456 GCA_011680675.1 Gymnobelideus leadbeateri | reverse complement strand
GCACATCTTATCTCCCTATTACAAGCAAAAGAGTATTTATAATAGGATTTATATATATTTGAAACATTTAACGTTACGACCTCGAATTTCAGATCCATTTCCTTCCTCTCTTGTCACCCATTCCTTCTTGGGAGATAAGCAATTCAGTATATGTTGTACATGTCTAGCTATGCAAAACATTATCATAGTAGATATATTGTACAAGGCTGCTTATAATTCCCTCCCACTCATCCCACCCCTCACCTGGTCCATTCCCTACATAATCCTGTCCCTCTTCTATAGTGGGTACTTCCAACCTCCCCTCCCCCCAAAGATGCCCTCCCATCCATCATCCCTCCTCCCATCCCCCTTCCCCCTATCCTGCTGCAAGTTGAGATATCCCATTTAGTATGTATGTCATTTTCTCCCTGAACCAAATTCAATGGGAATGTGGTTTTGTCTTTTTAGCCTTCCTTATTCTCCCCCTCCTTTGCAACCACTTCCCCTTGCTTCTTCTACATGGGATAGTTTACCCTACCTGTCTCTCCCCATCTCCTCTTGCCACTTTCCTCTCTCACCTCATAATTTCATCCCTTGAGTATTCTCCCTTCCCAACAAATTCAACCTATGCCCTCTATCCATATAACTGTAACCCTATACATACACATTCACATATGTATTCATATGACCACACCCCCTTCTTCCATTATTTTCATAGTGAGAAAGATATCAGTCACAGTTATTGCTTTTCCATATAGGAATGTAAATAGTTCAACTTTGATAAGTTCCTTTTGATTTCTTTTCCTGATTACCTTCTCAGGCATCTCTTCCTTCTTGTGTCTGGGTGTCAAATTTTCTATTCAATTCTGTTTTTTTCCTCAAGAATGCTTGAAAGTCCTCTATTCCACTGAATGACCATATTTTCCCCTGAAACAAAATATTCAGTTTTGCTGGGCAGGTGACCCTTGGGTTCATTCCCAGTTCTTTTGCCCTCTGGAATATCATATTCCATGCCCTTCGATCCCTCAGTGTAGAAGCTGCCAGGTCCGGGGCTATTCTGATTGTGTTTCCACAATATTGAAATTGTTTCTTCCTGGCTGCTTGTAGTATTTTCTCCTTGATCTGGGGATTCTGGAACCTGGCTATAATATTCCTGGGAGTTTTCTTTTTGGGATCTTTTTCAGGAGGTGATCTGTGGATTCTTTCAACCTCTATTTTGCCCTCTGGATCTAAAACATCAGGGCAGTTTTCTTGAGAATTTCTTGAAGGGTGATTTCTAGGTTCTTTCTTTGATCATGGCTTTTGGGTAGTCCAATAATTTTAAATTGTCTCTCCTGGATCTATTTTCCAGGTCAGTGGTTTTTCCCATGAGATATTTCACATTGCCTTCTAATCTTTCATTTGTTTGGATCTGCTTAACAGCATCTTGATTTCTCATAAAGTCATTAGCTTCCATTTGCTCCAGTCTAACTCTGAAGGAATGAATCTCCTCAGTGAACTTTTGAGATTCTTTTTCCATCTGGAAAATTCGACTTTTTAAGGCATTCTTCTCCTCATTGCCCTTTGGGCCTCCTTTGCCATTTGAGTTAGTCTATTTTTTAAGGTGTTGTTTTCCTCAGTCAGGCTGTTGACCTCATTTCATACTTTTCCTGCATCCTTCTCATTTCTCTTTCCAATTTTTCCTCCACTTCTCTTATTTGATTTTTAAAGTCCTTCTTAAGGTCCTCTATGGCCTGCAACCCGTTCATGTTTTCCCCTGGGGCTTTTGGAGCAGGACTTCTGACCTCACAGTCCTTTTCCCGCTCTATGCCCCCAAAATAGGAGTCTAGGTTGCATTTTTCTGTTTCCTTTGCCTTGGCATGTTGCCACTTAATTACTTGACTTTTGGGCTTGTTGCCACACTATGGCTTTAAGGCCAGATAGAGGAATTTTCGTCCCGAACGTGTGGGGGGCAACTTCCGTTTCTGGCAAGCTGTAAACCCACCCACCACTTCCACCCTAGATCACAATCCAGATCCAGGGAGGTTAAAGCAAGAGCGATTACCCCCCAAGACTGATCGCTTGATCTCCCCACGATTTGTAGGCTGGGAGCCGGAAATGCCTCTGAAAACTACACAGTGGCGTGTCTCCTCAGCAGCTTCTAGCCCCCAGGGGAGGGAGCTGACGCATTCCCCAAATACAGGTCCCAAAGTCCATAGGACACTAACCCCTTACTTTGTCCTAGGCAAGTCTATGTTGATAATTCTGGCGTCTCCACAGTTCCTGGTGTTCTGGGGTTCCTCCAGCTGGCTGCTGGCCCTGCCGCCCTGGGGCTAAAACCTCGGCTCACGAGGACCTGGGCTCGGCTCTGCTTCCTGTGCTCTGCACGTTGCGGGCTGCCTGCTCCCAGACCACTGCGCTGGTCCTTCCTGCAGGGCTGCTGGGCTGTCCTCAGCGGGAGGTTAGCTTCTCTGTGTCGTTCTGTGGGTGCTGGGGCTTCAGAAGTTGTTCACAGTCCTTTTTTACATAGTTTGTGGGGAATCTGGGGGCAGAGAGGCTTGGAAGAGCTGTTTCTACTCCGCCATCTTGGCTCCGCCCCCCATCCCCTTAATTTCTAATTTTTTTCGCCACCACAAAAAAGCTGCTATAAATATTTTTGTATATGTTATATGTACGTATATTTTTGTATATGATCTTTTCCTTTCTCTTTGATCTCTTTGGGATACAGACCTAGTAGTATTATTGCTGGGTCAAAGGGTGGGCCTAGTTCCAAACTGCTCTCTAAAATAGTTGGATCAGTTCACAACTCCACCAAGAGTGTGCCTTCCAATTTTATTCTCTGCAACATTCAGTATATATTTCTGATGTATGCGAGGATCAAGTGAAGTGCTGTGAGGGATAACTGTGGTAGTAACACACACACACACACACTCTGACACTTTTAAGATTTGAATAAAGTTTGAAACAGAAGCTGACAGCCTGGTGTGGTAACAGCTACACATTTCTATAGCACTCTGAGGTATCAAAACAACTTTACCCTGTTTGATGCCCTGTTGTAAGACTGCTACAGTAGGAGATGTTACCCCACTTTACAGATGAGGAAACTGTGGTTCATTTTCCTGAGGTCACACAGTTAGGAAGACCCAAAATGAGGATCAGAGCTGAGGCCCTCTGAAGTCACACCAGCGCTCCTCTCCCCATGAAAGCATGGTAGACCTTTGGCATTGTACCTCCCGCCAGCCCCTGAATTCCTGTCAGATATATCATCTGTAACAACACTTTGTGGGGGCGGTGAGTCTAGAACTGTAATTTCTTCGGTGTGGGGAATACCTGGTGGGTAAGCTCATCTGTAACTTGCACCCTTAGAGAGTCAGCCTGGTTCACAAGACCACAGGTGTAGGACTAGAGGGGGTCTTAGAATCATCTCGCCTAATCCTCTTGTTTTACATACGAGGAAACAGAGAGAGGGAGACTTCTGTGAGGACATGGAAACCCAAGTAGTAAGTAGCAGGGCTGCACTTGGTCCCAAGCCCTTGGACTCCAAATCCACCAGGCTTTCTTAGCATATGACTGATGCTGCCATTCTCCAATGACCAGGTCTCCCCAATTCCAAGGCATACCTTCTTTTTGCTAGCTATCCTGTGACTGCTTTGTTTTTTGATTCTGTATCTATTCTATTCCTCAGCTAGGTTGTAAATTTCTGGGGCAGGGAGGGAGAAGCTCCTAATTTCTGGTAAGTACAACACTAATGTTCTTGTCACTTAAGCTTAAAAACTCAGTCCTTTTTCACTTTTCGCTCTCCCTCATTCATTTTTTAAACTATTTTTATTGATAATTTTCATTCTTACATCCCATTCATTTCCAAATATATCCCTCTCCTTGCCTACACACAAAGCAATCCCATGTAACAATGATTTAAATAGAAAAAAGGAAAAGCATCTCAGTTCAGCTAACATACATATCATCCACATTTGATAGCATTTATAGCCTAACTCCAGAGTCCTTTCCCTGTCTTTGCAATGGGGGCCTGGAAGCAGTATACTTTCTCAACCTTCCTTTGGGGATCAAACAATAATTATCACTACTCAACATTTTTTCTGTCCTTTCCATTTTCATTGTATTATAGTTATTGTGTATATTGGTTTCCTGATTCTGATTACTTTGCTCTGCATCATTTGTATAAGTCTTCCC
Organism: Gymnobelideus leadbeateri; assembly: GCA_011680675.1. NCBI lineage: Eukaryota > Metazoa > Chordata > Mammalia > Diprotodontia > Petauridae > Gymnobelideus > Gymnobelideus leadbeateri. The sequence goes on along the minus strand of WOXC01004189.1, from coordinate 224,307 downwards.
AGGTTTCTCTGAATTCTAGATATTCATTCACTGTTTCTTATGGCTCAGTAATAGACCATTACGCTCATGAACCATTTGTTTAGCCACTCCCCAAACAATGAGAATTTTCTACTAATGAGTTCTTTACTACTACAGAAAGTCTTGCTGTAAATATCTGGTGAACATAGAACCTTTCTTTCCATCTTTACCCTCCTTGTCAGGCAAAGGCATATCTGGGTCAAAGACATTTTATTAACTATTTTCTCCCTCATTCTCAATCACTTATCACAGCCTGTCAAAGCTTCCTTTGCACTATCTTTCATACCTATCTCTTCCTTTCCCATATGCCCATCACCACCACTCTCATTCAGGCCCTCATCACCTTATACCTTGTGATAGCCAGCAGGCAGTTCTCCTTGCCTCAAGTCTCTCCCCAGTACAGTTTCTCCTCCACTCAGCTATCAAAATGATCTTCCTAAGGTGAAGATCAGATCTTGTTATCCTCCTACACAAACTCCAGAGATTACCTGCAGGATCAAATGCAAAATCCTCTATCTGGCATTCTTCCTACTTGGCCCCCTCCTACCTTTCCAGTCTTCTTATCCTCACTCCCTACCACATATTATGTGATCTAGTAACACTGGAGGATCTCCAGACTCTGGGCATTTTCAGTGATTCTCCCCCTATGTCAAGAACTCTCCCCACCCCTCCCCAACCCCCACTATCTCTGCCTCTCTGGTCCTGATTCTCTTCATGTTTCAGCTGAAATCCAACCTCCTGCAAGAAGCCTTTCTCCTTAATTTTAGTGCCTTTTCTCTGATGATTATTTTCAGTTTATTCCTGTTTTGTTTACAGTTGTTTGCATGCACCTTTCCTATTAGACTGTGAGCTCCTTGAGAATAGGGACTATTTTTGCCTATTTTTTGGATTCCCAGCTCTTAGCATGGTGACTGGCATACAGCAAGTACTTAATAAGTGTCTACCTACTGAACTTTGAGTTCTTGTCACCTCTAGTCTGAATTACAGCAATCCTCGTTAGTGGTTCTCCATTTCCTACATACTGGCTAATGTTTGAATTCCCTAAACCCAGCATTCAAGGCCCTCTGTGATATTGTTATAGTCTACTTTTCCCAGACTCTCTCCTACTATTGCCTATGTGTGCATTATTCTCCAACCAAACTGAACTACTTAGTGACCATCCCCTTCCCACTCTCCACCCCTGCAAAGTGCATATCCCTTTTCTGCCTCCAACAATTTACGTATCTATCCTTCTTCCATCTCCTCTCTGCAGAGACCCCTTTTGCTCACCTCAATCAAATCAAAGTGAGTTTTCTCTTCCCTCTGAACATTGAAGTTATTTCAGCCCATTATACAGCACTTATGGAACTAGCTAACCCTAATTATCTCTACCCCCAGGCTCTAGATTCACACCTCTAACTGCTTGAACATTTCTAAATGAATTCTTTGCCAGCCTCCCAAAGCAATACATCTAAATCTGCCTCTCCTCCCAGCTATTTTAGTTGATGTGTTTTGGCAAAAGAAAAAAAAAAAAGGATAAACACTTCCCAAATGACCAGATAAATTCCTCTACAAAATACACTCCCTAACAGTTAATCCGAAGGCTTATTATAGAAATGAAGTCGATGTCCTTTAACTCAGATAATATGGCCCTAATAGAATGCATCTGCGTTTCTTCTCCATGTTGAGTTGGCTTTATTTCTATTGTGCAGTGCCACAATTCCATTACACTCCTGCATCACAATTTGTCTATCCCTTCTCCATTAACTGGCCACATCTTTTGTTTCCAACTTTTTGTCATCACAAATAATGCTGCTGTGAACATTTTTGCACATGTGGGTCTTTTCTTGATGTCAATAACCTCCTTGTCCTCCCAACTATTTCTGTTGGTGGCACCACCATACTCCCAGTCACCCAAACGGAGAACTTTAAGAATCTAAAATAGAAGGCTGCTTTGGGTGAGGAACGCAGAAATCACTGGATTTGGAGTCAGAAACAAAGTTAAACCAAAAGTTTTGGCCCTAACAAGCTGTGTGATCTCGGGAAGGTCACTTGTCTGTGACCTGTGAAATGAGTGGAACAGACAGTGCTTCTACCTTAATTCTACTCTACTTAAGAAGTCAGGTACTTAACTGTGTTCAACTATCTGAAAGGCTATTATGTGGAAGAGAAATTCAATTTGTTTTGCTTGGCCCAGGAGAGCAGGACCAAGAGCAACGAGTGGAAGAAGTAAAGAAGGACATTTAGCCTTAACATCAGGAAAAAACAAAACAAAACAAAACACAAAACTCCTAACAACTTGAGCTGTCCAAGAGTAAAATGGGCCATCTTCCAGAGGTGGCTGGCTAACACCTTCTTTGGAGGGCTTTAAGAAGAGTGGAGGGGCAGCTAGGTGGCTCAGTGAGTAGAGCACCCGGCCCTGGAGTCAGAAGGACCCGAGTTCGATCCGGCCTCAGACACTTAACTCACACACAAACAAAAACCTAGCCCTGTGACCTCGGGCAAGTTACTTAACCCCAATTGCCCTCCAAAAGGCAAAAAAAAAAAAAAAGAGTGGAAACCATTGTTTGATTATGTTTTACTTCTAAATGTATTTGTTTTTTGGGTTTTTTGTGGTTTTTTTTTGCATTTTGGAGGGCAATTGCGGTCAAGTAACTTGCCCGAGGTCACACAGCTAGGTTTTTGTTTTTGTGTGCGTTAAGTGTCTGAGGATCCGAACTCAGGTCCTTCCTGACTCCAGGTCCGGCGCTCTACTCACTGCGCCACCTAGCCACCCCTCTAAATTTATTTTAAAAATACTTTTATCTTTTTTTTTACCTTACCTACATTTCCCATCCTCTTTTGTCCTCTCCCTCCCATCCCTGAGAGCCATTCCTTACAATTAATAAATTATAAAAGAAAAAAAAAGCTAAGCAAAACTAACAAATATACTGACAAAGTCTGATATTATACATAGTTTTCCATACTTAGGTTCTCCAAAAGGGGGGGGGGGAGGGAATGTCTCAGACTCGTTTTTCCACCCCATAGGCTTAGCAAAGTGTTATGCACATGGCATAACTAGATTAAAAACTGGAATCACCTAAAATCAGGGCAAAGAGTACATTATCCTTAGGCAAGTGAAAGTATAGCTATAAAATGATGTTTAGAAAGAAAAAAAATCAATAAAATATTTTAAAAGAAAAAAAATTGATAGCTAGCTTGTGGCTCTTTTCCCAGAGAACTTCCTGTGAATGGCTTCTGAACTCTGCAACATATGATGAGCCCTACAATGCTGAAACTGCTGACACTGACAAGGAAACAATTTATTACATCTAGTGACACTCATGACAACCTTCCATCTTGCCTACATACTTCACAGTTAAAAAAAAAAAAATCAACAGGTACTTTTTGTCTCAGGTAGTTTTACCTAACTCACCCAACATTAACTCCTGAGCAGATCTTGAGGTATTTTGCTGTCCCCTTTAACAGGTGAAGAAGCAGAAACATGAATACTTCTTATTGTTTATTGTGGCTCAGTCATTTTCAGTAGTGTCCAACTCTCCATGACCTCATTTGGGGTTTTCTTGGCAAAGATATTGGAGCGGTTTGTCATTTTTCTCTAGCTCATCTGACAGATGAGGAACTGAAGCAAACAGGGTTAAGTGACTTGCCCAAGGTCACACAAGACACACAGTTGGTGTCTGATGTTAGACATAAACTTAGGAAGATGAGTCTTCCTGACTCCAGGCCCAGCATCCTACTACTATCCCTTGATACCTTAATCTCACCAAAAGCAGTGTTGAGATTCATTCTAAAGCCAAGTACTGCTTGAGTGAGTTCAAAGAACAAATCATCAGTACTCTGGGTGAGGTCTTTTTCTAACACCTGCCCCCCCCTGGGCCCTGCAGGAGAAAATGGAGAAACTAGCAGGGGCCAGCAGTAGCTGGATCTAAATCCTGTTTGTACCATTTCCCCCTCCCTCTCTCAGGTCCCCTCACTTCTACTACAGAGAATATACATAATATAAAACTTTTTTGGTCCAGATTTCTTCCCCCACCCCTAAAATCTTACAAAACCGCTTTGCATTTTCAGTGAAAACTACCAGCCTTACTTTCCGTGGAAATGAGGAAATGCCTGACTTTTAGGTTCAAATAAGTGACATCAAAAGCGAGGGCTATATCTTCAGTTCCCAGTTACAATTTCAATTTGAGTAATCAGACCAGTGAATTTTTCCACTACCATCCTCTCATTGTATCCCACACTTAGAAAATCAAAAACAAATAGATATAATATGCGGAAAAGGAGGACAAAAGCTTGCAAACAAACTGATAATGATAACCCAACTTCACTAATGTATATTGGAAAGAAATGTGACTAGCCACTAGTAAAGGACATTCTATGACATTTCTTAGGATTTAAATCAGACTCTAGACTTCAATCTTCTCTTCTGATGCACCATTTCTATTTCTGATATCAAAATCCCATCCTTTTGTTTCATATAAATTGGTAATAGTCACATGATTTCCCAAAAGCCCTCCAAGAAGTTAAACACACACTAGGGACAGAACAGCACAAAGTTCAGCTTTCAAACTTTAACCCTAAATTTAAGCTAGGCCAGTCATTAACACTTGGATCGGGGTGGCTAGGTGGCGCAGTGAGTAGAGCGCTGGCCCTGGAGTCAGAAGGACCTGAGTTCGGATCCAGGCCTCAGACACTTAACACACACAAACAAAAACCTAGCCGTGTGACCTTGGGCAAGTTACTTAACCCCAACTGCCCTCCAAAAAAAAAAAAAAGCAAAAAGCATTAACACTTGGATCACAAATCAAGAGGATCAATAATACTAGCCCTTCTTGGGTGCCATGTCTTCATTATTATTCATATGTACTTATTCTGGCACAAAACGTGTGATGAGGACAACTTCTAATCACTGAATATATATTAAGGTGGGACCGTGCTTTTAATGGACTATACCAGAAACTCTTATCTGACTGATAATCTCAACCCACCAACTGGACTGCAAATAATTTTTTTTTTTTTGGTGGGAAAGGGAGTATAGACTTGTGGTTTCATTAGTCTAGAGAATTCCTCTCCCATCCCACATTGGTAACTTACAATCTTTGAGAACTGGACCAAGAATGACTGGCTCATAGTCACACACTTAAAAATAAGGAAGCTACCTATAACTCAAGGTTAGTGTGGTGGTCTTGGATTCACAAAAGACAGAGATAGAATCTTCAGATCAGTCACTTAGCAGCTAAGTGACCTTGGGCAATTTGACTTCTCTTGGCTTCATCTGTTAACTGGAGATAATAAAAGCACCTGTTCTCCACAATGTTGTAATGAGGATCAAATGAGATAATAGATGTAAAGTGCTTTGTAAAATTTATGATGTTTCCTAGGTACTTGCCATCGTTATCAATAGAAGTTAGAGCTTGAAGGCATATATGAGTGGAGCCATGTTCTTACCGGTTGTTCCAGAAGTTCTCACCTAGCAAAATCTCATGCTACCAGTTTTATTCCAAAAGATACTACAGTATAAATCCTGATCAATAGCAACCTCCCTCTTTCAAAACAGTAACCAATTTTTGCAGAAATATCAGAAGTCCAGAAAAGCTGCCTAAAACAATGAACACCCTAGCAAGAAAGACTCTACTTACAAGTTCCTCTCCACTTATTTGTAAACATAATTAGTCATTTAATGTCTTTTGGTGAGTCTTTAGAATGGCCTTGTTGAAGCAAACATTACCAAGAGAATAATTTATACAATAACAACACTGTAAAGATAATTAAACAACTCGGAAAGACTTAAGAACTCTGATCAACGCAATGGCCGACAGCACTTTCAGATGATTAATGATGATGAAGCATGCTACTTACCTACTACAGAGAGGACTCAAGATGCAGAATGAGACATGGCCAGTGTAGGAAAACTTGTTCTGTTTGACTGTGTATATTTGTTAAAAGAAGTTTTTTTTTTCTTTTTTCAAGGGAGAAAGGAAAATGCTTGTTAAGAACATTTTTAAAAAGCTAGAAAAATTAACAAGCAAATCAAGCATTTATTAAGCTCTGCATATGTGCCAGGCCCCATGCTAACCACTGGGAATACAAATACAAGCAAAATAGTTTACAACTCTCATAGAAGACAACACATGTAAAAGAGTGCTGAAAAGAGGAAGGGGAGTGGGAAGATAGAGGAAAAGGTGCCCATGCCAAAGGACAGTAGGGAAATCTGGAGAATCAAGAGCTGAGGAGGCAGAACAAATAATGTGTGATCTGGCCATTTCCTCAAAGTGGAGGTTCTGGGAAGGAAGGGCCTTGATACAGATTTGATTACTTTTATACACTTCCCCTCCCCGGCATACAGACAAATTAAAGCACTATAGTACTATACTGAGAAAAAGCTCAGATCTGGACATCCCTTTTATATTCACAGTGATCTTGTGAGCTCTAACCCCGTCTACCAAGATGACTGATATAGCCCCTCCTTCACCTTGTCTCTACAAATGAACAGGAATTTCCTTCTGAAGAACTATGAGGCAGCAGGCATGACACGGTGGAAAGAATGTTGGCCTTGGAGGTAAGAGACCTCTATTGGACTCCTACCTCAGATTATTCAGTAGTTGGATGACCCATAGGCAACTCACTTTAACCTCTGTAACTCAGTTTTCTCATCTATAAATTAGGAATAATAATATTTGAACTTCCTACCTCTCATAGGGTTGCTATGAGGAAAAAGCTTTGCAAACCTTAAAATACTAAATAAATAGGAGTTATTTTTGTCTCATCATCCTCTTCTTGGAGAATCATAGTGGTCCTTCCATGAATGTTCCTCAGAGGGTCACAAGCTTGGAGCTGGACAGGAAATTAGAGGCTATTTAGTCCAATGCCTCTACTTTATAGACAGGAAAACTGAAGCTGATGGAATTTAAACAACTGGCCTAAGGTCACATAAGTAGCAACTACCAAGTGAAATTTGAACCTAGGTCTTCTGACTTTCATACTACTACCTTGCTTTTCCAGGTAGAGGCCAATTTAACCTCCCCACACAATATCCACCCATGTCGACCTGGGAATTTTCACATACTATTGCTCTCATTTGCAATAATCCATCTTTCATACCTCTTCTATGTGCCCTTCCCTGACTACAAACCACTGATTAAGACTTAGCTTCAAATCTTAACCTGTCTACTCCACCTAGGCTCAATGACTCCAGCAGGACCTCCTGAAAAAAGGGTTCTTTTTGCCCCAGGTCAAACCAACCATTGCTTCCCATTTGCTCTAAGAGTTTGACCCATCAAGTATCCCCCATCCCCACCCCACCTCTCTCTAATATTCAATCTCTCCAGGTCTATTGGCTCCTTTCCTATTACTTTCAAACATGCCCCCAGCTCCCTAAATGAAAAACAAAACAAAAAAACTTCACTTGACTGTGACACTCCATCAAGGTCTTCCTTTTCATAGTCCAACTCTTAGAAAAAGTATTCTATACCTCATTACCTCCATGTCCTCACTTATCAACCCTTTACCATCTGGTATCCATCTGACCCACTTCACTGCAACTGTGGTCTCCAAGTTACCTATAATTTAATCACTAAATCCAATGGACTTTTCAATTCTTATCTTCACTTCTCAGCGGCTTCTGAAACTGCTGATCACCCCCTCCTTTTATATACTCCTTTCCCTCAGCTTTCTTGACCCTGATCTCTCTTGGTTTTCCTACCTGTATAATATTTGCTTTACTTGATTATCATCCATGTTCTACTCCTTAACCTAGGGTAAGTGCCTCCACTTACCTCTTTCCTGGGCTCTATTCTCTTTCTCTGTAACTTCTCTCTTGGTGACCTTAATAGCTACCATGATTTCAATTCTCATTTATTCAAACAACTCCCAAAAGTGCATGACCAGCCCTGATCTCTCTCCTGAACTCCCCTGCCCAACTGACATCTCTAGTTGGATACTCACAAGTATCTTATGATAAATGTGTCCAGAACAGGACTAGTTTTTTTTCGTCTCCCTCCAGACACCAGGGCTCCAAGATCATAGGCATGCTTCCATCTTTATTCTCCCTCACCTCCAATGTCCTATCCCTTGCCAAGTTTGGGACCTAAAAATTATCTTTTACATCTGGTTCCTCTCCACTGATATGGTTAATATATTAGGCCCTCATCACTTCTCACCTGTATATCTGCAAAAGCCTCCTAATTAATCTCCTAGCCTCCCCACTCTTTGTTTAGTTCATCCTCTACACAGCAGACAAGATGATAGTTCCAAAACATAGGTCTAGCTGTATCATTTCCCCAACTTGAGATGTCTCTGGGGTAAAATATCAACCCCTTAGCTTGGCCTTTAAAACCCTTCCCAAACTGGCCACCTTTTCAGGCTTATTTCACATTAAACTTTGTTTCAGCTAAGCTGGTCTTTCTGCTGCTACTCAAACTCAGCACCTACATGCCTCTGCTCCATGCTCTCAGCCTGTAGATTCCTTCCTGGCTCAATCCAAGCCTGGCATGAGAAGCCTTTGCTGAGCAGCTTAGCTGCTGGTGTTCTCCCCCTCCTCAAACTATCTTGCACTTACCTCTCTTCCTAGAGGCTGTATGCTCCCTCACACAAGCTCCTCAAAACCAATAACGACTGAAGGCTTATCTTCCTATCCTTAAGGGCCTAGCCTGAGTGCCCTACCCTTAGTAGGTCTTTTGTTAATGCCTGTTGGATTGAGTTGAACCCCTTAACAACCTGTATTCAGGTTTAAGGGTATTCAGTTCCAACCTCATAAGCTTAGTAGCCATGTGACCCTGGGCAAGTCATTTTAACCTCTCTCAGACTCAGTTTCCACATCTGTAAAATGGAGATGATGAGATAACCTCTCAGGGTTGTTGTGAAGATAAAATGAGATCGTATATGTATAGCTCCTCACAAACCTTAAGTACCAGTTATCGCTATTATTACTGATTTCACATCTTGCCTGTTATCCATTAAGTATCTCTCCATGGACTGACGAGGCAGGGCTGACACCTTGGCTTCCCAGACCCCTCTCTAGTGAGACAGCTTGGAGAGCAGTTGCCATTCTGCACTGGGGGATGATATTTCCACAGCAGAGCTCACCACACATGAAACCCCAGATCCAGAACAACAAAAATGACCATTTCTCTCTTCTACCTAGCTGATGACCTCACAATGCAATACTGTGCTAATTCTGAATGATGTGTTTTTGTTTTGCCCGTCCTCCTCCATGAGGACAGCAGCCACATATTATTCAAATTTTGTTTCTCCACACACAGAAAGTGCCCCCTAAGTGCTGGCTGCACTGACACACCTGACAAATGTCACATTTTTGGTCCCTCTTATCAATCAAGAGTGGTGCTTGCTAGCACCAAGCATTCACCAAGTCCTGAGCCCCCAGTCAGCAAAATGACCATCACACCCTCACACGGGGGCATATGGGTTCAGAAGATTGGTCAGCCAGTCGGGCTCCCCTCGTCTGGGGGACCCAAAAGATCAGTCTTCATGACAAAGAGAAAGTGAGGAAATGAGAGGCTGGAAAAGAAACATTTGGTTAATGAGTCAGCAGGAGCCTCATTTCTGAGTCAGTTCCTTATGACAAGTCTTAGTAATTAAAGATCACACCAACACAGCTTACTCTTCCTGCATCCAAAATCAGACTCACCATCAGCAGACAGCCACACTAAGACCAGAAGCAATCCTTTCAAGTTATATTGCTAGAAGTTGCTAAACTCTTGGATGATCAGTTATGTAGATGGGTTATCTAACAAGAAATCAAGGAAACAACTCAGATAATATTCATAATGTGCAAATCAGGAAGTCCTCATAAACATGATTAATCCTTAGAAAACTTTGGGAAACCAAGCGCCCTAAAAAGGAGTCCTTTCAAAGTGCATAGTAAGGAAGAAAAGTTATAGAACAAATTACAAAGTGACAAAAACACCTAGAAATAAGTTTTCCTCTAAAAGTTTGACTTTCAAAGGAGTCCTTCCAAACAACAAAAATAATCAGGAGTGTCCCAACACCTCTGCATTTCCCCATAAACTTTTATTTTTTGCCTGACAAGCACGTAAGCACCTTGTACCCCCAGAGTTTGAAGCGGTACTTGGCAAATAGCAGTTGCCTAATAAATGCTGAATGGTAGATTGTTTAGAATGCTCTCTTCTCCACTGAAGCTTTTCGCACCCTTCATTCCTGTTCAACACCAATCCATATCAAGTCCTTTGTAGTCCAACAGGGCTTCCCTGACTAATCCTTCCCAAGATGATCTTTCTTCAAAAATTCTATAAAGAGTCTATATATCATCATTTTATACTTGCTGGATTTAGAGCTGGGATTGACCTGGACTAGAATCCCTTTTCTGACCCATGTGACTTCAGGCATATCATTACATTTCTCTGAACTCCAGTTTTCTCATCTATAAAATTGGGAAAAAAAAAACTCTACTCCACTCAGTTGTTGTGAGACTTAAATGAGATCATGTATGCAAAGTGCTTTATAAACTTCAAAGAGCTGTGTGTCAGTTATTATTATTAAAGTATTATTAAATTGAACTATTATTAAACTAAATTTAAAATTTTGAAACTTTAAAAAGTATTAGGTGGCAGAAGGATCAAATTTGTTCTATTTGGCCCCAGGGCAGAACTAGGAACAACAGGTGGAACAAATAAGGGCAAATTTAGACTTGATATAAGGAAATATGTGTGTTTATGCAGGTAGGTGGCACAGAGGATAGAGGGCAGGGCCTGGGGTCAGGAAGACCAGCCTTAGACATTCATTAGCTGAATGACTCTGGGGCAAGCCACTTAACCCTATTTGCCTCAGTTTCCTTATCTGTAAAATGAGCTGGAGAAGGAAAGGACAAAACATTCCAGTATCTTTGCCAAGAAAACGCCAAATGGGATCACAGAGAGTTAGATATGACTGAAAAGACTGAACAACAACATAAGGTAAAAAACTTCTGAACATTTAGTGCTACATAAAAGTGGAATGGGGTGCCTTTCCATAACAGCTCTTCAAAAAAAAAAATGCAGACTAGACTGGAGCCTCCTGAGAGGTAACTGCTAAATTTTCAGTGTGAGCATTTATTTATACCTTTGAAATAGGTAAATGCTATGATTAAGGGTTTGATTTAATGTTCTGACTGTCTAGACTTAAAGTGATGATGAAAACAATAATGTAGATTAAACTGAAAGGTGTGAGCTTTGTGTATGTTCCCCTACCTCCCCCCAACCCCCAAAGTTGGTTGTTAAACATTTACTAGAACACCACTGCATACATCCTACTTGTCAGGTATGTGGTATTCTTCAGGTACAGGTTAGACCAGATGGTTTCTAAGGTCTCTTCCAACTCTCACAATATAAGGTCATGCATACAACCTTAGCTAATGTCAGAGTCATGACTTCAACCCACGTTTCCTGACTCCAAGTCTAATGTTTCTTCAAGTATAACAAGTTGCCCCTGCTAAAAAGAGAAAGACAATGGAGTTATAATCCTTAAATTAGGAGAGCTGGGATTAGGAAGGCAGGTCTCTAAGTCCCCTACAATGCACAACAGGCCACCAGATGCTGTCAACGGCGCAAGGAGCCAAGCAGTAGTCTGAAGAGGTGCACATTTGGAAAATAGCAAGGTCTGGGGACTATCATGCCACAGTCTCATTTCTCCTGAAAAGTGTGGGGTCCTGGGTATATTCTTCAAAGTTTATCTTCCTTTAACACTCACCTGGATTAGCACAAAAGCTAACATTCTGTCTTCTAATAATGGATTCTCCTTCTTTCTCCCTGCTCCTCTCTGGCTCTTCCCCTTTGTCTCTCCTCTTTCTCCCCCACCTGTCTCTTCTTATCTCACTCACCTGTCTGTCTGTCTCTCTCTCTCCTTCTCTCCCTTTCCCTCTCTTCTTCCCTTCTCCCTTTCCCCCTTCTCCCCGCTGCCCCCCTCCCTCCAGCAAATTGAGTTGAGTATCACTACCTTTACATCCCTCTCAACTTCCTCTCCTCCCAGAATCACATCACTATGTCTGGTAGTTATATCACAGAGTTGACAGTAGTTCTCTCACTTTTCTCATGTGACAGTGCCCCAGTAATTCCAATATGACCAGTCTAACATCTACGTAGACCCCAAGTTCCTCTTCTCAATTCTCATCCTTCCTAACCACCCTCTGCTTCTTGAGACCATACTCTTCCCTGGCTCCCAGGACGCTGTGATCTGCTGCTGGCTCTCCACCTCTTTCATTTTTCTTCTTTCTCCTCATGGCTCAGTCTGTAGTCCTTCACTCTCTACATTCATTTTGAGGGGGTTCATCCACTTTAATAAAAGGACTTTTTGTTTCATCTCTAAAATATGACCCATCTTCATAATGTTTATGTTTGGAAAACAGCATAATATAATGTAGAAAGTAGGAGGCTAGGATTATTTTCATAGGATTTCAATCTGGAAAGGACCTTAGAAGTTACCTAAATTCAGCTCCCTTGTTTTATATAGTGTCAGATGTGGGGTCTGGAAAACTCAAGTTCAAATATGACTTCATACCTTTACTAGCTGTGTTAAGTGCAAGTCAACTTCTGCTTGTCTCAATCTCCTCAACTATAAAATGAGGATAATAACAGTACCTACCTCCCAGGATTATTGTGAGATCTTATGAGATAATATTTGTAAAGTGCTATGCAAATGTTAAAGCACTATGTAAATGCTAGTTATTATTAGCAGCACTGTTACTATTATTACATACAAAGAAAATGAGGCTTCAAGCAGGGAAGTGACCTGTCCAAGGTCATAAAACAAACAAATTGCAAAGCTGGAATGTGAACCTAGTTCATGACTCCAAATCCAATGCACCTTCTACACTTCCCCACATGCCCCTTGAGTAGAAATCATAAACCGTGGATTTGTGTCCCAGCTCAGACAATTTACTGTGACTCTGGGCAAGACATTTAAATCTCTGGTCCCCAATTTACTCATCTAACAAAAATGGGGATAACAACTGTCCTCTTTTCCCAGGTCTAATCAAATAGATCATCTTAAACTCTGACCTCTCACCCTTTCTTAGGCTGCCTATAAGATATCTTCACTTAGACATTCTGCTGATACTGAAAACTAGGTATGCCGAAACCCTAAAGCACTCACTTTTCTTCTTCAGATATGTGCTTACCCCAAGACAGATCTGGAAACCAAATTCTGGTGTGTGTGTGTGTGTGTGTGTGTGTGTGTGTGTGTACACACGTACATGTGCACATACACACATTTAAATTTAATTCTATAAACAATCTATATTTTATAATTACATATGAAATAGATAAAATATATTTATATTTAAATAATCTAAACAAACTTTCATTTATGATATGTATACACACATATATTACACATACGCACAAAATTGTTTATCTATATTAGATACCAAATCCTTTTCAGAAAAATTTCATACAGAGATTTCTCTTCCCCATTCAACTTCCCTTCTTATCCTAGGCACAGTAAGTGTTTTCTGTGCAGAAGATTTTCAGTTTCAAGTAATAAAAGTTATCTATGTTAATCTTTTGATATTGCCTCTCTCTCATTTGATTAAGAATACATCTCCCACCCATAGCTGTGAAAAGTATATGATTTGTTTCTCTTCTAATTTTTTATAATATTATCTTTAATATTAAGGTCACCATTTAGAATGTAGTATGAAATATGGTATAAAGTGTTGGCCCAAGCTTAATTTCTGCCAGACTACTTTCCAGTTTTCCCAGGAATTTTCATGAAATAAGTAGTTTTTCTCTAGATAATTTATCAGACATTGGGTTTATGAGTTCCATTGTTTCTGATTCTTCTTTATCTAGTTTGATCATGGATCTATTTCCTAAACAATACCAGACAGTTTTGATGACTGTTGCATTATAATATAGCTTAAGGTCTGGAAGTGCTATTTCCCCTTTGTCTCTATCTCTTTGCATCATTTCACTTGACATTCTAGATCTTTTGCTTTTCCAGATGAATTCAGTTATTATTATTTTATTTAATTCAATAATTTGACTGGCCTAGCATTAAAAGCATAAATTAACTTCAATAGTATTGTCATTTTTATCATATTGGCAGGGCTATGAGGGCTGAATATTCCTCCAGCTATATAAATTGTTCTTTATCTCTTTGAGGAGCACTTTGTAATTGATTCATACAAGCCTTTTGTGTGTGCTGGTAGTCCAGTCTCCAAATGCCTTACCTACTTTGAAATTATTTGGAATGGGATATCCCTTTCTATTACTGTTCCTTGGATTTTGTTGTTATTACATATGAATGTGGTTGATTTTTGAGGGTTTATTTTGTAGCCTGCAACTTGGCTGAATCTATTAATTAGAAACAAAGTAGATACTCATCTATTGTGAATAAACAAATTGTAGTACGTGAATTTCTGCTATAAGCCCTTTATGAATGTGAATACAGAGAAGGATGGAAAAATCTACATGAAATGATGCAAACTAAGCAGAGACAAGAAAACAGTCTATACAATGAATAAAACAACATAAATGGAAAGAACAAGCACACACACAAATAAAAATGAATGTTATAAAATCATAAAGAACAAATGCAGCTCAAAAGAAGAGATAAGAGAGGAGGCCCCCAATTCATCCCATCACAGAGCTGAAAGATCCACAATTTTGGCACATTGTACATGTTTTCAGACTTTTTAAATGAAAATGTTTTGCTGATTTTTTTTTCTTTTGGTCTTTAAAAAAAATTGTTATATGGAATGGTTGGGGGAGGTGTGTGCTGGAGATAACTATAATGATGAAATAAGAACCAAGACATCAATAAAAACTTGTTTAAAAAAATGTCAACTCTGCTTCTTGATATCTATGTGACTTTGTATAGTGCTGCTTTGAGTCCTTTTCTAGGTCCTCCCCTCCTTCTAAGTAAAGGATCTTTCCTTCCCTAAAATTATCTTATCTGTATTGCATATAATTATGTATATAACAACTCCCCCTTGATGGCAAGAACTGTTTCATTTTTTTTTTATCCCCAGTGCCTGACACATAGTAGGTGTTTAACAAATGCTTGTTTATTGATTGACTTCCTTATTAGTAAAATGAAGGCAACTGAACTAGATGAGCTCTAGGGTCTCTTATAGTTACATACTCTATTAATGCTATGGGTGTACAGCTAAACAGACTGGAAGCTTCAGTGGTACTTCTCCAGAACAGCACATAGGAGGGGACAATGAAAAAAACAGGTTCTCAATAAAGCACAGAGGATGAATAAACACATGACTAGTAGAGTGAAGCAATGAAGAATGAATGAATTGTCCACTTCCTGATTTCTGATTCTCTGCACAGCCTCAGGACTCAGGGGAATTAAGTCTAGAGTCATGCTTTTCGGACAACTGCTGTAATGAGAGATCATTACTTATACTAAGCACAAGAAAGACTGGCATTCCATAACCAAACTTCTCAGGTATCTGCTGCCCTTGGTCAAAAAGAATAGCATGGCTAATATCCATACCATTACTAGGTCTGTATCCCAAAGAGATCAAAGGAAAAGGATTGGTATATACAAAAATATTTATAGCAGTTCCTTTTGTGGTAATAAAGAATAGCAAATTGAGGGGATGCCCATCAACTGGGGAATGGAAGAACAAGTTGTGATATGTGATTGTTATAGAATACTACTGTACTGTAAGATATAATGAGGGGAGTGGTTTAAGAAGAACCTGGGAAGACCAATATGAATTGATGTAGTAGAGTGAGCAGAACCAAAAAGACACTGTACACAGTAGGAGCAACACTATAAGGGTGATCAACTGTGAAAGACTTAACTAGTCTGATCAAGACAGGGATATAAAACAATTCCAAAGGACTCATGATGAAAAATGCTATCCATCTCCAGAGATAGAACTGATGAACTCTTAAGGGCAAACTTTTTTTCACTTTCTCTAATTTCTTTCTTCCTTTCTTTCTTGCAACATGGCTAATATAGAAATGTTTTACATGATTTCACATGGATAACTGATATCCTACTGCTTGTCTTCTCAATGAGTGGGAGAGGGATTGGAAGGAGGGAATTTGGAACTCAAAAAAATTTTTAAATAAATGCTAAAAAAATAATAAATTAAAGAAAATTTATTTTAGCCATTGATTATGTTAGACTTTCCCAAACAGAACCAATTGGCTACTAAATAGGCCATATATTAAAAGCGAACTGAAGGTGGTTTACTTAGCTTTGAGATTGATGTTGCAGCACTGACTGACGCGTCCTCCTAAATTCTTAAGAAAAAAAAAGGGGGGTAGGGGGCCTTACTGTGTACATCTTAAAGAACAATGCAAATTGTTAGTTATTTTTATTTACAAAGCTACCACTCAAGGCTTCATCATTTTCCCCCTGGAGTACTGCAGTAGTTACAGGGGCAAAAAGGACCTAACGGGCCTGCCTCAAGTCTCTCCTCTCTGTAATTAATTTCCACACAGGTGCCAAAGTGATTTTCCTAGTGGGCATATCACTCCCCCTACTCCATAAACTTCAGTGGCTCCCTACTAACTTGGATGAA
The DNA here is from genome assembly GCA_011680675.1 of Gymnobelideus leadbeateri. Classification (NCBI taxonomy): domain Eukaryota; kingdom Metazoa; phylum Chordata; class Mammalia; order Diprotodontia; family Petauridae; genus Gymnobelideus; species Gymnobelideus leadbeateri. The sequence continues at coordinate 207,809 of WOXC01004189.1, read as the reverse complement.
ATTTTTCCCCTTTATTTAATCATTTTCAGTCTCTTTTTGTGTAAGTTTTAAAATGTACACAATTATTATGTATGATACTAGTAGTATTAGTATGTGTGTGTATATATAACTTATAATAAAATATATGCATGGGGGGATGTTCAATTTTTTTAACTGATAGACATACATGATCAAAAGTCTACAGGCCACTGCTATATACTGCAGCCTGATCACCATCACCTCATAGTTCTGAAGGTTCGAAATACAAACCAGTTCTCTAGAACAACCTTTCTTTCATACTTTAGATTTCTGGCCAAGGGAGGGGAAGAGAAGGCAAGAAGGTAAACTGGACCCTTCTCCATGTCTGCACTCTGGCCATGGCACACCCAATTGCCAGTAAAAAGCTGAATGCCAGGAAATCCTGCATATGTGGGAGGAGGGGCTGAGAAGTTATAACTAGAGGTTTATTCAACATCAATATTTACATTCTTTCTACCTTCAATGAGCCAAAAACTTCAATCCCCCTTCTTATGTTATGAATATCTTATTCTGTATGGAGCCCTCTTTAACCTCTTCCTAAAAAGTGGGTAGCAACTTTCCAAGTGTTTTGTCTAATAGCTACTGTCTATTAAACTTCTTGTCCTAAAAGCAAGAACGATGCAAAAAATATTACGTACTATTATTATTATTTTAATTAATAAAAAAAACTTCCCCTTTGTTGTCTAGCCTCTGACCTCATCTCAACTGGAAACTGCTCTCTCCAAACTTAATCATTACTTAATTTCCAAATTCAACAATCTTTTCTCTGTCCTCATCCTTCTTGACCTCTCTGCAGACACTGCTGATCACCCTTTTCTCTTTAATACACTTTTATTTCTAGGTTTTCAGGACTGTTTCTCACCAGGTTCTATTCCTACCAGTTGACCACTCCTCAGTTTCTCTGCTGAATCTTCTTTCAGGTCACTCTCAATATCCACAGGTGTTCTTCAAGGCTCTGCCCTGGCCGCTTCTCTCTCTATAATATTTCACTTGGTGATCTCAATAGCTCACATGACTTAATTACAATCTCTATGCTGTTGACTCCTAACCTCTGGATTTGAATGTCCAAATGTCTACTAGACATCTTTAATTAGATGTCCTGTAGACATCTTAAACTCAGCATATCCAAGATTGAACTCATTATCTTCCTCCCCAAAACCTTCCATCTTCCTAACTTCCCCATTACTGTCAACAGCACCATCCTCTTCTCAGTCACCTGGGCCTGAAACCTTATTGTCACCCTTGACTCCTTACTTTCACCTCTGTATCCAATTAGTTACCAAATCTTACAGATTTTTCAAAACATGTCTTAGATATACCTCTTTCTGTCCTCTGACATTGCCACCACCCTGGTGTAAGCCTTCAACACCTCACACCTGGACTACTGCAATGCCTTTCTGATGGCTCTCCCTGCCTCAAGTCTCTCCCCCTCCAGTCCATCTCCCACTCAGCTGTCAAAGTGATTTTCCTTGAGCACAGGTCTGACCATGCCACCATATATAAAATCCTCTGTTTGGTATTCAAAGCCCTTCAAACCTGGAATCTTCTACTTCCTGGTCTTTTTATGATAACTCCCTCCCCATCACCTACATACTTTTCAATCCCATGACATTGGCCAACTTGCTAGCGTCTGTCTAAAAGCCAGGAACTGCCCCCCACCCCCACCCCAGACATTGGCTATGTGACTCCAGGCAAACCATTTAGCCTCTCATCACTCTAGAGAAATCTCTAAGACTATATCGCAAAGGAAGTACCACAGGCAATGGCAAAAGGAGTTTCTTCATCCAGGAGTTCTCTGTACCAATGAAATCACAGGTCCAGTTCCTTATTTCTAGTCATTAATCAACATGTCCACTTACTGAAACATTCACATGCAAAAAAAACCCCAAATCCAAAGAAACAAACAAACAAACAAACAAATCTAACACTCTCTTAAGTGAAATGGAGTTGGGTTCCTTTTCAAGGAAGCTATTTGACTCGTGGCAGGGGCTTGGAAATGGAAATGAGGAAATGAGAAACTATGATCCATACTGCTTGAACCCTGGGCTAATATTTATCCTAGAGAAAAGGAGGAAAAATAGTGAGGGAAAGAGGGAATGAATGAATGAAAGGTATTGCTAAAGTGCTTACTATCTGAAAAAGATAAGACAGTCCTAGTTCTTATTCACCTCATACTCTAATTGGGAGAGACAACTTCTAAAGGAGGAGGGGGAGGGCAGTATAAGCAGTAGGGAACCCTGTGGGTTTCCATCTCCTCAGAAGGAATGGAGGTGCTGATTTCCACCTCATTCATACCTACAGAGGAATGGGGCACTCCCAGGGGAGTGTCCTTCCCACCCATCCTACATGGGTTCTCATCCAGCCTCATCTGGGTAAGGGAGATGGGTGTAGAGCTAGTATATGGAAAAGGGATTGATTGATTTCTTTTTCTAAGCCCTGAAGGTCAGAACCAGGGTTCTGGTTGGGTTGCAAGGAAGATTTCAGCTCCTCAAGCAATCAATCCACAAGAATTCCCTAAGTGCCCACTCTGTCCCAGGCATTGTGCTAGGTGCAGGGGATACAAAAGGAGAAATGACACAACCCCTGCTCTCAAGAAGCTTCCATTCATACATTGCCAGTATAAGATATACAGTATTGGTGGGAGGAGTGAAGAGAGACTAGCAGTCAGAAGCAAAAGCAGCTTCATGCACAAAATGGCACTGGACTTGAGTACCCAAGAAAACTAGGGATTCTACAACTTAAGAGTAACTAGGTGAGTAATTCTAGGTTTGGGAGCCTGTGCAAAAGCACAAAGAACAATGAGGTCAGTCTGGAAGCCGGTAAAAGGCAGTGATGTATAAGGCTGGCCTGGTGGTTAGTCCTGTTCTACTCTTTGTGACCCCATGGAACACAGCAGGCCCTTCTGTCCTCCACCATCTCCCAAAGTCTATTCAAGCTCACATTCACTGCTTCCATGACACTATCTATCCATCTCATCCTCTACTGTCCCCTTCTCCTTTTGTCTTCAATCTTTCCCAGCGTCAGAGTCTTTTCCAATAAATAATGTCTTCTCATTATGTGGCCAAAGTATTTAAGCTTCAACTTCAGTATCTGACCTTCCAGTGAATAGCCTGAATTCATGTCTTTTAAGTACTGACTGATTTGATCTCCAAGGGCCTCTCAAAAATCTTCTCTATTACAGTTTGAAAGTGTTGATTCTGTAGCACTCAGCTTTCCTTATATTCCAACTCTCACAGCTGTACATGGCTACTGGAAAAACCATAGTTTTTGACTTTATAGACCTTTGTCAGCAAGGTAATGCCTCTGCTTTTTAGTTTGCTGTCCAGATTTGCCATAGCCCAGATTGTAAAAGGTTTTCAGGGCCATAGGACTTTGTAATCCCAGAGGTAAGAGGAAGCCACATGAATTTACTGAGTACAGGAGTGACATGTGGACATAATGTGCTTTGGGAAAATCATTTGGTCAGATGCATGGAAGATGAGAGAGAGCAGAGTAGACAAAAACTTGAGACCAAGAGACCAATGATGAGGCTGTTACCTCCAGGTGAGAGGTAATGAGTACTACAGGTAGGAGGAAGTTATGTGAGTGGAGGGATGTTATGGACATAGAACGTTCAACATTTGACAATTAATTTGATGTACAGGGTAAATTCAAGTGAGTAGTCAAAAAGGTGGCAATTCTAAGTATCTGAAAGAATGGTAGTACTCTGAACAGAAATAAGGAAGCATGCTTATGTGTATATCCTCCTTTCCCGCCCCCCTCCCCCAGAAAACTTCCTGCACTTCAAGCAACTATGCCTAAAGATGCATATAACAGAAGGGTAACTAATATTAATAGAGGGACACTGTCTATAAAGACTGAATAAAACAATTAGAGGGCTCTTCAGTCTAGAAAGACAAAAAAAATGTGGTCAAAGTTCATGAAATAATGAAAGTTATGAACAGGGCAAGCATCAAACCTTGATATACTATAATTAGAAGGTTCTGGTTTTTTTGTTATAAAGGTTTTGTTTTTCTTTTTTTCCCCAGTGGTGAGAGAGGTAGGAAGGAGAAAAAAGAAACTTTTTTTGTTCATTGAAAAAAATTAAATTCTAAAAAAGAAGGTTCTGCTTGAAACTTCAAAGAGGTAAATTTAGGGTAAATAAAAGGAAGTGCTGCTTTACTTACAAGATAGTAAACTGATGAAATTGTGTGCCTTTAAGAAGTTGTACAGTACAAACCAAGCCCCAACATTGACTATTAGGTGCCAGGCACCATGCCAGACAGAAATGAAACCGTGTTAGACCCTGTGCTAAGCACTAGGGATACAAAGAAAGACAAAAATATAATACCTGCCCTCCAGGAGCTCACATTCTAAACAGAGAAGAGAACATGCCAAAGTTGTAAATGCATCCTCTATAGGTAAATAGAAAGTAATGTCAGAGGGAGGGGTGGAGAGGGCAGGAAACTGGGAAGGCCTCTTACAGAAAGAGGAGTTTTGAGCTGACTCTTCAGGGAAACCAAGGGGCTGAAGAGGGAAGGGGGGGCATTCCAGGCATGGTGGACAGCCCATGAAAGGGCACTAGTTAGAGGGGTAAGAAGGCAAATGTTCCTCAACTGGAGAGTGTGTGCAGCAGGACTGGAAAGGTAGGAGGGAGCCAGGTTTTGAAGGGCTACAAACGTACTGGGGGCAACTAAAAATAAATAGGCTCAAGAAGGGCTTGGATGGAAGCCTAGCAAAGGCAGAAGCTTCTGGTTACGGGCTGCTACTTCGTTTGCTGTCTCCTCCAGCGCAGCAATGCCAGGTCCTACTCCCAGCGGTACCAACGTGGGCGCCTCGGGCCGATCTCCCAGCAAAGCTGTGGCAGCCAGGGCGGCGGGATCCACCGTCAGGCAAAGGAAAAATGCCAGCTGTGGGACAAGGAGTGCAGGCCGCACTACTTCAGCAGGCACAGGGGGGGATGTGGAGGTTCTACACTGAAGATTCCCCTGGGCTCAAAGTTGGTCCTGTTCCTGTATTGGTAATGAGTCTTCTGTTCATTGCTTCAGTGTTTATGTTGCATATTTGGGGCAAGTACACACGTTCATAGACTCAGCGCATACATCTTTCTGTCAACAGTTGTATTCTGGACCAAAAGCATGGTGGACTTTATGTGCAAGGAGAGTGTTTTGAAAGCTTACTGTTTTATAAAGAACTAAAAAATGAAAATACAAGTTGATTTTCAAGATCTTTTTAAATTTGTCTATAATGAACTTTTAAAATTCCTTTGTATCAAGTCTGTTTTCTGAAGCCCATCTGTCACAGGTTTCATCTGCGTAAAGATCTACACGTTACACGTAATAAAATGGCAAATACAAATGCAAAAAAAAAAAAGAAGGGCTTAGATGGTCTGGAGAAACATAAGTGAGGACCAGCAGAACCTTTCTTAAAGTCACTATCAGATACAGAGGAATAGAATGGATGGCTTATAAATCATTTCTAACAGTCTATGGCAACTTCTTATTGGGGGGAGGGGGGCAGGTGTAAACAGTGGAAAGATTAGTGAACTGATAGAAGACTAGGTTCAGATCTTGATTCTATCACTTTCTATCTGTGTAAATCTGAACAGATCACTTTACCTCTCTGAAACTCAGTTTCCTCATCTGTAAAATGAGGGAGTTAGACTAAATGACTTTTAACATCCTTTACAACTCTAAATCTATAATCATATGAGCTTATGTCTTTAACTATAAATAAAATACCTACTGTGGACTTCTGATAAGTATGCAATTCCCGGAATCAATGTCTAAGTCCCAATTTGCATCTGAACAGAACTCTCTCTTTAAGAGGCCACTTGGCATGTAGCATAGTGGGTGACTGCAAGGCCCAGATAAGCCTGGTTGCTACTGTTGGTGTAAGCATAGTCTGCAAAACTCAGCATTCAAATGGAGTCAGCTGAACAGGAGCATGACCAAGACCTAATTGAGAGATTCAGATGTTAAGACCAAAGTTCAGTAGCTAACAGGACTTTAAGGGGAAATAAAGGTCAAGACAGGGAGAACAGATGCAGAATAGATTAAAAACCCTAGAGTTTATGCCAGTTGAAGCAAAAAAACAAAACAATACAACAACAACAAAAAAAACAAAACCCTCAGCTTTGCAGAGGTTAGAAGCAGAGTTTGTACATGTGTGTCCTCAGAAAGCACCATGAGCTATTAGAAATAGCACTTTGGAGCCACATTAGAGATGACAGAAATGTTGGTTTACCACTGGAAAGGAGCTGAAAGGTCTCGTGTAACCCAGAGGGGGCAACACGAGGTTCAGAGGCTGAATATAGCTCACAATATTCCCAAGGACAGCCCGACCAGATGAAAATGTAATTGGGAGATAGTTGACAAAATAAATAAAAATATAACGAGAGATCATATTAATAATGTGGTTTTCTAAGGCAATATCACCACAGATCTAATCTGAGCCCCTCATTTTACTGAGGGAAAAACCAAGGCTTAGAGAGGGGCACATCTGATTTACCCAAGCTCACACAGATAAATAACTGGAGAACCAGAATTTGATCCCAGATCATGCCACTTCAAATTCAGTGCTTTTTCCATCTTGCCAATATAGTTCCCTGGAAAATTCAAAGGTTTTCCTATGTTTTGGGGGGAGACAAAAGTTTCTTCCATTGTTAGAGACATAGTACGGTATCAATTCAAGATTTATTACATGCCTATGATTTGCTAAACTCTATGCAAGGTACTGAGGAAGAGAGCCATTTGAGACAAGACGCAGTCTCAGAGTTTATGCCCACATAAACAAAGGAAATACAGAGATAAGTACAATTACTTTAGAAATTCTAAGCCAGACATTCTAAGCCAGATTCTTAGATTATACAAACTACTCTTAAAGTAATACAGTAAACTAAAATCCTGAGTGTACACAGTAGGCCCAAAGTTTGTTGAACGAATGAATAAATAATGCATTCACCTTTTTACATGCCCATTTCTTGAATATACAAGTTAACTGAGTTAGGCCATTCACAGAGTTTACCAAGTGGATCTTTTCCATAGGTTAGAAGTGAGACCAGCCTAGGTTTTACCAACTAGTTGGGGGCTTGATAAGGGAGGGATAATATAATCCAGCATAAGCATGTAGTGCTTTCATAAATTAAATAATATAAGCATTCACTAAGTCTGAATATAAGTAAGGTCATTTGTTGAAGAGCTGGGCTAGTAGCTAGTATGTACCTCTACTAACAAAGCCAGCTTCCTCTTACTTTCTAATAGCTCTTCTCTACTTAAAAATCTGCAGTGTTTCCTCATCCTGCCTTTGGATGAAGGTGAGCTGCCTTTCCCTTCCCCAACCTTAAGTTAAGAGTGGAGAGAAAGTAGGGTGGGAAAAGAACATGGGAAAAGTAAGGAACAAAATGGAAATCTCCCAATCCTGTCCAACCGTCAAGGCCCAACTCAAAGTGCTCCCTCTTTAAAGTTTTTTTAGAGGCAGCGAGATGGTGCAGTAGATAGTGCACTGGACCTGGTGTCAAAAAGACTAGAGTTCATCTAGGCAAGTCACTTAACCTATCTTGCCTCAGTTTACTCATCTGCAAAAGTAAGGATGTTAAATTATAGCATCTATCTCTCAGGATTGTCATGAGGATTAAATCAAATATTTTTTGTAAAGTGTTTTGCAAATGCTACTTTTCTTTTTATTATTATTATTATTACTAATAATTTCCCAGTCTAAGAGATCTGTCCTTCCTACCAACCCTGACACCTGACTCCCCTATTCATTTGGCACTTGTCTCATGCTGCTAGTTATCTTTTCGCCCCAGTGTGTCTTATCTACCCAAGCAGACTATAAACTCTTTCAGAACAGGCTGCATCTTGATGACTTAACTTGCATCCATATCAAGATTTACTGCCACTATCATCTGCCTAGCAACTAAATGTACCACTTTAATACAAGTAGTCTTGATTTGTGGCGTCTGGGACCAAAGTTTACTAAATTTACTTACCTCACAGAAAGTAAGTTATCATTGATAAGTCATTAGTCCAAGTTTATTTTCTTAAAGATACGCTAGATTTTTAAAGTAACAATTTATTTGGTAATTCTTTAATCAAAAATAATCAGCTTTGCAAAAAGGAAAAATAAAAGGTGTTAAATTAAGCCTTGCAAGCTCTTGGAGAATTCAACTTCGATCATCCCTCTGAAATATTCACTGCACAGAGGATGAACAATGTTTCTGATACCTTAAGGTCCTAGTATCAATTTTGTTCTTAGGCTAAGTGCTTCACCCAAATCTGGGAAATACATTCACCATCCCTATATACACATACGATTTCAAAAGAGAATTTCACATGAAGCAGCTAGAGATGTTGAGAAGACTTGGAGGGTCTGTATGAAAATAGAAACACTAATGTACTGTTGGTGGAACTATGAAATGGTTCTGGAAGGGAATCTAGAACCATGCCCCAACATTCATAAATAGCCATTAACCCTGAAATGCCATGAGTAGGCCTATAACACAAAGAGATCAAAGAAGGAGGAAAAGGACTTATGTGTAAAAAATAATAAAATTCTTACTGCATCTCTTTTCGTTATAATATAGAACTGAAAACTAATAGACTAACAGGGCATCCATCAACTGGGGATGAATAACAAACAAATTATCATTTTGAAGTCTATCTTATTTACTCTTTCATAGACATTTTATCAGCTTGAAGGGCTTAAGAAATGAGATTCGTATTTAAGCTATTACCAGCAATACATTCAATTAATTTTGCCATGAGATACAGAAATTTTAAGCCATAAGGAAAAAGAAAGAAAATTACCAAGTTGGGGGTAGCCTCCTAAGAATCCCAAGGGCTAGATGAAGTCCTGATGAGGTGCTGAGGATCAGGACAGTGCTCCTCCCCGCCAAACTCCCTAAATCAACCCCTGCTCCACTTGGTGAAGCACTAGAACCTCCAAATCTAGCCCATCTACACCTAGAGAGGAATAGATGGGTTGCCTTGACAACTGAGTGAAAAGTTTAGTTAAAGCAAATTTTCTTCACAAAATTCAACGTAGCCTCATTTACATGACATTAAATTCAAATGTGTGTTTTATTTATCTATAAGACTATTCAACAAAGTAATGCCAATCTTACCTGGTTTGTGGCTTAGTTTCTTAATCAGGGAGGTAATATAATAAAATTAGAAAGGAGGGCTGACTTGGATTCTAGAGGCCTGGGTTCAAATGATACCTTTAATACCTAATTTCTACCAATCCTAAGTTTCCTTCATCTATAAAACAGAAATAACGACACTTAGATTTCTTATTTCATATAGTTAAGGTGAGAAAAATATTTTGTTAATCACAAAGTACTATAGAAATGTGGCCTCATCCATTTGTAAATAGCAGCAATGTGAGGTTTTCAGAGTCTGAAAGACCCGGGTTCATACCTTGACTCTGACACATACTAGCTACAAGGCAAGTCACTTAAATCCTCAGCTCCTCTGACAGTCCTAAGACTTCAAGTTACAGCTCTGTCTGTCTGTATCAGGAAGGGGAATTACATTGAGAGTTCTCTACACAGATGAAATCACAGATCTGGACCAACACCCCCCCAAAATTTTTTAAACTATTCATGCTTATAGTAATTTAATGTTTTCACAGCCAGTATCTTATGAGGTAGGCAGGGCAGGAATTTTAATTCCCTGTTTTACAGCTGAGAATCTGGTTGAGCTGGGACTAGCAAAAAGATTTTTCAGAACCTACAAGTCCCACTCCCAAGTTCACACATTAATACAAACAAAATCCTGAACAATAGAATATTTACATTACAATATTTGGCATCATTTGTCACTTCCTAAAATGGTTAAAATGCTATAGGAATGTCTTATTAAGCTAAATTTACTAATATTTGGGGCAGGGAACAATGCTGCTATTCTAAATCCACGAGAGCCTTGAAATATTACAATTTTCTTTAAGCCAGCTGAAGTCATGTGAGTATCATTTCAGTGGCCATCTACCACAAGATGTAACCACAAGTGTATTCAAATGAGTAGTTAAATAATTTAAATATTACAGAATACAAAGACTTGTCAGGAAAACTAAGACATAATATATGCTGCCTTCTTTCTTAAAGTATTCCAGTTGTAAGACATATAAAAGCTGACTGTTCATAGTTCATTTCTGCCATGTCGTGGCTATGAGGAACGTGTATCTTCAGGATCACCCACTCTCCATCTGCAGAAAGCTCAGCTCCTGTTTGGGCCCTGCCCCAAAATCAGCACTCTATCCATCTCTTTCCACTCCCATCACACCCTCCAGTTCAAACACTGGGCACAAATGTAGTTTGTATTGTGGTGAGGAGTGAGTCATCAGAGTTCCATTTTCAGACAGGGTGGAGTTGGGGGAAATCACCATCTCCCATCCAATTATGTGGAAATGGCCATCCTGTTTTTCCCTGGTACATAATAAGGATTTTTCACCAAACCAGCGATCAAATACATTAAAGAATGTTTAGTAAGAGGGAACACACCAAGTTTTTCATCACTCTTAGGAAAAAAGGAAAGACTAGTATCAGAAGCCAAATAAATGATCTCATCTCATATTCTGCCTAACAGCCCCTGGCAGGCAAAGGACCAGTGTAATCAAGGTATACTATGTGTTGCTTTCCACTCACGCTAAAGGGGGAAGAAGGGGTGGTGCAGAAGCACAATGGCTCTCCAGAAATGAAGCCCAATACTAGTTTTTAAAATCAGACTTACCTATTAGAAGTGCATTTCATAAAAACACTTTTACAGTCTTTTGCCAGAGTTACATAGTACAAAAGGATTCCTCAAGGCTGATAGCATATTCAGTGTATGAGAAAGACAATTCAGGAGAAAGAAAACGATTTTTTGGATGATTTGCACACTGTGACTTGTTCTTCCATATAAGTTTTACTCTGTCTAAAATCTCATGTTGGCATGGCAGTAACCCTAACTTCTCAAACTCTAGGAGAGTACAGTACAAGCTCTGGCAGGTCTAAGCAATGTGGAAAGGTTTCTGATTCAGGGCTCAACACAAAACCATCTACTGGCCAAGGACTAGCCCCACTGTGTACAGAGAGGTTGATAGTGGTATAATGTACTCAAGAAAGTTTCTTGTTAGGACTATTTTATTTGTTTCTTTTTGCTTTTTGGAGGGCAATTGGGGTTAAGTAACTTGCCCAAGGTCACACAGCTAGGTTTTTGTTTGTGTGTGCATTAAGTGTCTGAGGTTGGATCCGAACTCAGGTCCTTCTGACTCCAGGGCCAACGCTCTACTCACTGCGCCACCTAGCCGCCCCTAGGACTATTTTAGTAAGCCAAAAACTACAGGACAACAATGTGAATTAGCATTTCAGAAGTCATAGCTTTCCAATTGATTTTACATTTTTTTTAACCAATCCTTGCTTTTTAATTCATAAATCAATTCAATAAACAAAACTATAGAAGACACCACTTCATCACTAACATTCAAAAACATCTTTTTAAATAGATCATGGATTTAGAGCTGGAAGGGCCCCCTAAGAGATACATTAGCCCAGCCACATTATTTACAGAGGAGGAAATGAAGACCCAAAGAAATGACATTCAATTTGATAAAGTCGTTGCTTTCAGTCTTGTCTAACTCTTCATGACCCCATTTAGGGTTTTCTTGGCAAAGTGGTTTGTCATTTCCCTCTCCAGTTCATTTTATAGACAAGGAAATTGAGGCAAATAGGGTTAAATGACTTGCCCAGGGTCACACAGCTAGTGTCTGAGGCCAGATTTGAACTCCTATCTTCCTGACTCTGAGGCTGGTACTCTATCTACTGCACCATCTAGCTGCCCTATTAAACATTTATTAAGCACCTGCTATCTGTGCCAGACAGTGCTAAGCACTGGGAACACAAAAAAGAGGCAAAAAATAGTCCCTGCCCTCAAGTTGCTAAGGTCACAAAAGTAATAAATATCCAACAAGCTTTCTTCTGGTTCTTAGACAACACACTAATACCCAGAGATGCTCTTGGGGAGTAAGAACTGAAATGAGCATTTTGCCTACAACCCCAAGATGTCTATGGCCCCCTCCTAGTCCACTCTATGAATTCAAATTTTTATCAAGCTGAAATACTTAAAAATGAAAAATAATAATTACACAGCTATCTTTTGCTTAAAATGTTTTATTAAAAAGATTGACACTGAACATCAACACTACCAATTAAACTTTTTCAGTAACAATTTACTAACATACTGTCATGATAATTTCAGTTTTCCTCCTACCTCTCTAGCTATCCCTCATCTGTCTCCTTTGCTAGAGATATATTTCTAGGCGTGCTCTCTACAAAGTTACAATGCTAAATCTCCAACTTAATATTTGTCTTATGTGCCAGGATGTACTACTGCCACCCCCAACTCAACCGGTCTAAAAGCAAACATAAATAATATCATTTTGGATCAGAAATATCTCATTCACATCCCTCAACTCAGGTCTGATTCCATATCAAATGATCAAATGAGCCCATTCCCTTAAAATCTTTAGGAGTTGAGAGTCCTATTTCTGTTAATAATCCTACCTGGGTTTTCAATATTTGTCTTCTCCCACTTTCTTGTCTCCCAAAAATGTAATCAATAAATCATGGCATTTCTACTACCACAGTATTTTGTACATTCATTCCCTTTCCATTCTCCCTATCACACTTCCAGCTCTATTTCATTACCTCTCACCTGTACTACTATAATAATCTTCTAGTTGGTCTCCTCTCCCTCTTACCTCATATCTAACCCATGCTACACAATGTCAGGTTAATCTTCCTAAAACATAGCTTTAAACCAAGTCCACTTACTCCAAAAATCCCTGGAAGCCCAGTGAATAAAATCCAAACCACATAGGTTGCCAACTAAAGGCTTTCCAACATCTTAGCTTTCTAGCATCCTTTTCCACTATTATCCCACAGCCTGTATGTTTCAGCAAAATGGGTTATCTGAAGGTTTCCCTATATAATACCCTGAACTCTTCACATACTTACAACTTCCATTTACATATCACTTTAATATTTTAAAAATGCCTTTCTCACTCTGACTAAAAAACAGGTTACAGCTATTCCCATTTTGCAGACAAAGAAACAGAGTTTGAATGCCTTCTCCAAGATCCCGATAGCCAATAAGGTTGTGACTTGAGATTCAAGCACAGGTTCCCATACTCCAAATCAAGGAATCTTCCCTATGCCCAAGAAATAAATGTTGACCATTTCTAGAGTTCTGGTCTTCATTCAGGATATGTTTAAACACTTATTTCTGAGCTAATACCTAAAACTTTATTCCTCTAGCCTGCTTCACCTGTCCAATTCCTGGATCTGCTCTTCATGGCCTACTTCCCCCACAAGGCCTCCTTTGTCTCCTGTCACCCCCCCCCCCCCACATATACACATACCCCATCGATCAGAAATACTCTCCGGCTTCAAAACTGCCACACCAATTATTGCTGCATTTTCATGTCTCGCCTGTTTTAAAATTATTTATGTTACATGTCTCATCTCCTCTCTTAGAAAAGAAGCTCCATGAGGCAGAGACTGTTTCTCTTTTGCTTTAAACACAGGTAGGTGTACAAATAGTTGTTAAATGAACAAGTGCAAATCAATGTGAAAACAACTTATTTCTTAGACCTCTAGAAAAAGTCATCATTTACTTCTGGACAGTGCTTAGTTAGCCCTGAGATGCTGCCTTCTCCTTCCCCCCCACTTTTTTTGCCTTCAAATTCCAACTACCTAGAACACAATAGGGGTTTATTTAATAAATGCTTGAACTGAATGATGAGGCATACAGAATACAGAGGAAAAAGTTAGAAAATAACAAAACAAAGAAACCAAAGACTTTTGGCCACATAATGTAGCAAGAAAATTTACATATCCAAATAGTGAAACTGGTAAGTGAAAACTTTTACTCAGGAATACTCAAGAAACACAAGTAAACTACCTTGGTAATACTCTGGAAATCCAATGGCTAGGAGTGCTAATCTCTTGCAGGACCCAGACTTCCCCACTCCCCACTCCCCACCCCACTGATCTGTCCTGAAAGAGAAGAAAATTACTTCATCTTTGTTCTAGCTCAGTTCCCATATCTGCAGGGGAGAAAACAGTCACTGCAAAGCTAGTTAGCATTTAGCAATTATAAAACCACAAAATCGGGGGGCGGAGCCAAGATGGCGGAGTAGAAACAGCATTTCCAAGGTGCTCTCCTACCAGACCTCTTCCAAACCATGTAAAAGGGGACTCTGAACAACTTCTGGAGCCCCAGCATGCACAGAATGACACAGAGAAGCTGACCGCCCCCTGAGGACAGCCCAGCAGCCCTGCAGGGAGGGCCAGCGCAGTGCTCTGGGAGCCCAAAGGTCCACGTGAGCCATGGTTTTAGCCCCAGGGCAGCAGGGCCAGCAACTGGCTGAAGAGACCCCAGAACACCAGCAGCTGTGGTAATTCCAGAATTATCAACACAGACATGCCTAGGACAAAGTAAGAGATTAGTGCCCTATGGACTTTGGGACCAGTGTTTGGGGAACGCATCGGCTTCCTCCCCTGGGGGCTAGAAGCCACTGAGGAGACACACCATTTTGCAGCTTTAGTGGCAGCATCAGCTCCTGGCCTGCGAACTGTAGGGAGATCTAGCGCTCAGTCTCAGAGGTTAATCGCTTTTGCTTTAACCTGCTTGGATCTGGATTGTGATCTGGGGGGAGGTCTGGGGTGGGCATCCAACTTGCCAGAACCTGAAGTTGTGAAGACCCCAAAGTTTGGGACAGAAGCTCCCCTGTCTGGTGGCAGAGTCCTACTGTGGCAAAAAGCCCCAAAGTCAAGTAATTAAGTGGCAACATGCCTAGACAAAGGAAACAAAATAAACAGAAAAATGCAACATTAGACTCCTACTTTGGGGGCAAAAAGGGTCGAAGTGGGGAACAGGAGGCCTGTGAGGTCAGAAATCCTGCTCCAAAAGCCCCAAAGGAAAATATGAGCAGGTTACAGGCCATAGAGGACCTTAAGAAGCAGATAAGAGAAGTGGGGGAAAAATTGGAAGAGAAATGAGAAGGATGCAGGAAAAGTATGAAATGAGAGTCAACAGCCTGACTGAGGAAAATAACACCCTAAAAAATAGACTAACTCAAATGGCAAAGGAGGCCCAAAAGGGCAATGAGGAGAAGAATGCCTTAAAAAGCCAAATTTGCAAGATGGAAAAAGAATCTGAAAAGTTCACTGAGGAGATTCATTCCTTCAGAGTTAGACTGGAGCAAATGGAAGCTAATGACTTTATGAGAAATCAAGATGCTGTTAAACAGATCCAAACAAACAAAAGAATAGAAAGCAATGTGAAATATCTCATGGGAAAAACCACTGACCTGGAAAATAGATCCAGGAGAGATAATTTAAAAATTATTGGACTACCTGAAAAGAATGATCAAAGAAAGAACCTAGAAATCACCCTTCAAGAAATTCTCAAGGAAAATTGCCCTGATGGTTTAGATCCAGAGGGCAAAACAGAGGTTGAAAGAATCTACCAATCACCTCCTGAAAAAGATCCCAAAAAGAAAACTCCCAGGAATATTATAGCCAGGTTCCAGAATCCCCAGATCAAGGAGAAAATACTCCAAGCAGCCAGGAAGAAACAATTACAATATTGTGGAAACACAATCAGAATAGCCCAGGACCTGGCAGCTTCTACACTGAGGGATTGAAGGGCATGGAATATGATATTCCAGAGGGCAAAAGAACTGGGAATGAACCCAAGGGTCACCTACCCAGCAAAACTGAGTATTTTGTTTCAGGGGAAAATATGGTCATTCAGTGGAATAGAGGACTTTCAAGCATTCTTGAGGAAAAAACCAGAGTTGAATAGAAAATTTGACATCTAGACACAAGAAGCAAGAGATGCCTGAGAAGGTAATCAGGGAAAAGAAATCAAAAGGAACTTACTAAAGTTGAACTATTTACATTCCTATATGGAAAAACAATTACTATGACTGATGAAACCTTTCTCAGTACGAAAATAATGGAAGAAGAGTATATGGGCATATGAATACGTATGTGAATGTGTGAATATATGTTTACAGTTATACATGGATAGAGGGCACAGGTTGAATTTGGTAGGAAGGGATGATACTTAAGGGGTGAAGTTAAGAGGTGAGAAAGGAAAGTGACAAGAGGAGATGGGGAGAGACAGGGTAGGGTAAACTATCTCATGCAGAAGAAGCAAGGGGAAGTGGTTGCAGGGGAGGGGAACAGGAAGGCAAAGAGGCAAAACCATATTCTCATTGAATCTGGCTCAGGGAGAGAATGACATACATACTAAATGGGATATCTCACCCTGCTGGAGAGTAGGGGGAAGGGGGATAAGAGGGAGGATGATGGAGGGGAGGGCATTCTGGGGGGAGGGGAAGTTGGAAGTACCCACTATAGAAGAGGGACAGCATCATGTAGGGAATGGACCAGGTGGGGGGTGGGATGGGTGGGAGGGAATTATAAGCAGCCTTTTACAATATATCGACTATGGTAATGTTTTGCATAGCTATACATGTACAACACATACTTAATTGCTTATCCTCCCAGAGGGAATGGGTGACTAGAGAGGAAGGGAATGGATACGAAATTCGAGGTTTTAAAATTAAATGTCTCAAATATATATAAATACTATTATTAATACTATTTTGCATGTGATTGGGAGATAAAATGTTCAGGCATTGCGGCACAGAGACTCACCTCGCCCTAATGGTAAAGTCAAAAGGGTATGGGAGAAGATATGGGAGAGAGCAGATTGGATGAAGGGATATCTTGTGGGACTGCTATTCTGGGGTGGTGGGTAGGGGAAAAAATGGGGGAAAAATTGTAATTCAAAATCTGGTGGAAATGAATGATGTAAACCAGAAATTAATAAAGCATTTGTTAAAAAAATAAATAAAACCACAAAATCTGAATGATCAATCTGGTTCCACTCTTAATAGAGAGCTTAATGAGCTAATAGGTTCTTAGTGATTCTTAACAACTGAAATTGTTCAGTGTTTTATCCTTTTGGAGAAGCTTTTCACCATCTCCAATCCTCTCTTTAACTCCTCCCAACATCCCTGTGAGGTGGGCAGACCTAGATTTATAATCTCCATTTTTCAGAGACAGTAACAGCCCAGAAAGACACTTATCCATAAGTCACATCTGGTTAGCTATGACAACAGAAAGAAAGACCAAATCACCCTGACTTTTCCCACAGCACCCTAGTTCCAGGGCACTTGCTTCTCTTTCTTTAACCTCTAATAAAGCCAAAGTTTAATGTAGTGTTTTAGGTGAGGGGAGTAGCCATGGGAAGGGACCTTATATTTCAAAAGAAGCTGGGACTGGAGGGAACAGCAACTCCAGAGTGACCCCTTTCTATCTTATCTATTTATCTATTATTCATTCATCCAATAAGCATTTGTTTTTCAAGGTACTATTTTGTACCTAATAAGTGCCAGGCCTATAGAAACAAAGACAAAATGAAAACAGACCATGCCCTCTAGGAACTTACATTCAATTAGGAAGAAACAAAATTAATGCAAAGAAGTAAGTAGAAGTAATTTCCAGGGAGGATGTCAAATCAGAAAAGAAGTACTGGAATGTAGAAGGAAGCCGGAGATTGATTACACAGAAGATGGATGGTCACATATTAAGAACTTGGCCTGAAGGTGGTGGTGGTGCTTTTTTACTTTCTAGGGCATACAAATTTGACAATAATGTTATTAAAAATTCCTTGATTAACACTGATCTGCTACATAAGCCTGTGGCCATGTATGGAGTACAAAGTTTTAAGTCAGAGACCAGCATTCCAGTGCTGGCTCTGCCGTTTACTAAATGTGTGAAATTACAAACTCTCTTGGCCTTAGTCACTTCATCTGTAAAATGGGGATAATAATACTTGCACTACCTGACTCACCAAGCTGTTGAGGATCAAATGAGGCAACAGCTTTTATATGCTTTGTAAGTCTCAAAGTATATATAAATGTAAGCTATTTTCCAACTCTCTTCCCACCCTTAATTCCTTGGCCATAAATTCTCTATTTCTGCTCTTCCCCTCCAAGAAAGAGATTCCTCTGACAATTTTAGAATCTGGGCCCAGTGCAGCAGTGGGAGGGGAAGAAATGTTTCTGGGCAACACAACTCTGCCAAACATGCACCTGGAGCATGGATACTCAAGCCTACATTTAATGTAAATATTTACTCTTGACTTTATCAGATTGGAAACGTCTGTTGTTATTTCCTATGTGGTGTTTTTCTTTGTCCTTCTTAGTTTATATTCTTCTGCCCTTTAAGTTTTAAGATCTAAAAAGGATGGGAACTGTGAGGCTTCGATTTTTACTGGAGGACATGTAGACAGTACCCCAGATAGGCTTGTAGTCAGTAGACCTAGACTTCATTCAACCCTACATGTGACTCCACAAAACTCACTTAACCTCTCAGAGTTTCTGTATCCTCATCTGCAAAGTGAAAATAATCATACTTGAATTATCTCCTTCACAGGGTTGTTGTGTAGAAATCAATTTGTAATCTTAGAGTACTACAGAAATGAGTTATGTAATGCTATTTGACAATACTAATAAGTAGACTCCATTATACATGCATATACACAAAAAAACTCTGGAGCAGGTTAAGTTTTTCTTAAAAGACTCAGAGGTCTTTTCAACTTCAGATTTTAACATTTATCCCTAGTTGATGGGAACACATCATCAGTCTATTTTTCTCACTATACAGTTTGAGAAGCCCACAGGAAGGCACTTCTTATTCAATATACTGCTCATACTCTAAGTGGCACATCCTTAACCATTTCAAAACACTGTTTTAAACCAAAAAAGGCACTTAAGAATATGACATGGTAGGATTCTATCTAAAGTCCCTTCCAGCTCTAAATCCTGCCATGGGGACGGGCTTTTAGAAAATAGCTTTCATTTCTTTTCAAACATACACATACAGGGTGGAAACTACAGGAATTTGGAACGTCATAATAGATGTCAGTACATCAAGGACCTGTGATTTCATCAGGGGAAACTATATCTTTTAAGATTTACAAAGCACTTTACAAATATAATCTCATTTAGTATTCACAACTCTGCAAAGTGGATGCCATTATCCCCATTTTACAAATGAGGAAACTGAGGAAAACAGACATCAAATGACTTGTCCAGGGTGATATAGGTAGATTAGAGTCTATGAAGCTGGATTTGAACTCCAGATTTTCTGATGAACATCACTTAGCTGACTCCAGCTGAAGACTTTAAGGTTAAAGCTTTGGACTTCAATCAGATTTGAAATTTATTGGGCACCTTTTGACTACTGTCGAATCTGATCAAGAAATGCCGATTTTAGATCTGGAAGTTATCCAAGAACCCCCAAATTCTGAGGCTAGCTTTAACCCAAAAACTGCACCAGGCTACTATAGTCAAATGCTATGTTTCACACTCCAGTTTCACATTTCAGAAGTCAGAAACACCAAGGCTCTAGTTTGTTACAAGCTAAAAGTGAAAGCACTTTGAAAATATGAGCTACTAAGTAAGAAATTGTCTCAAATTTTTAATTTGTCCTCAACCTACAGCTGATATTTCATAGACATGCGTCAGAGCTGATAAAGTGCTGGACTTGGAATCAGGGAAGATCATGGTTTAAATACTGCTTCTGATACTTATGAGTGGTATGACCATCAGAAAATCATTTACTTAACCCTGTCTGGGCTTTGCTTTCCTCATCTAGACAGTGCCCTCTTTCCTGGTCCTCAAACGTTCCAGCTCCTACAGACTATTCCCTTTCCTTCCCAGAATGTTCTCCCTCCCTTACTTCTACTTCTTAAAATCCCTAGTTTCCTTCAAAGCTCAGTTCAAATGTCACCTCCTACATCTGGCTTTTTCTAAGGCTGCCAATGCCCAGTAATCAGTAGATGTTTAATAAATGCTTCCTGGTTGTTATACTTATAAGTTTACATGTTATAAATGTTGTCTCTTCCCTACAAAACATAAGCTTCTTGTTGCCAAGAGCTCTTTCATATTTGTCTTTGTATACCTCAGCACCTAGTACAATGCCTAACAAGTAACAGGTACTTAAGAAATACTTGTTGCTTGTTAATTGGTTGGCAAAATTCGAATGGTATCCATAATACCTAGGTTGTAGGGTTGTTGTGGGCTCATATGAACTAATGCATGTAAAGTGCTTTGCAAACCTTAAAATGCTATGATAGATATTATTATTGGGGGGGGGCATGTCAAATTTTTTAAAATACTACAAATGAATAGTGTCTTTTGCTGCCTCTCCTAATTATTTTAATTTAATATCCTTTGCTTCCTAATCAATTTCTCCAATGAGATCTTTCCACAAAGTCAACCAAAACTATCTGTCTGGGGAGGCTAGGTGGAGTACAGCATTGGCCCTGGAGTCAGAAGGACCTGAGTTCAGATCCGGACTCAGACACTTAACGCACACACAAACAAGAAAAAAAAAAACCTAGCCATGTGACCTTGGGCAAGTTACTTAACCCCATTGCCCTCAAAAACAAAAACAAAAACAAAAACAACAACAACAACAACTATTTGTCAGAGCTTAAATATACCCAGGAATCTTTTTTCCCTTGGTGCTTTACCTGTGGAATGCCAGAAGGCCCAGCAGTTTCTAGATATGCATGTTAAGAGCTTTTGACAGGAATGGCTCCTCTCTAATAAATACAGTATGTGGAAGATGGAGGTATAAGGAAAGAAAACAAAGTGACTAAGAATTTTAAAAAGAAAGCTCTCAAGAAAAAGAAAAGATTAAGAGAAATAATGAGTAAAAGTTCACTTTGAATGTTCTGATGCATGACAGTTTTACACTATCAAAAATCTATACAAATTCAGGTCTTATGTTTATTTCAGATTTTAAAATTCAGGCTACACAACTGCAGGAAATTTTACCTAAATTTAGACTCATCCTGCTGTACTAACAAGCTTATTAACTATTATTAGCTTGAAATAAGATACTGTAAAATGTAGTCCAATTATATAAATAAATGGCTTTTAGACACTGAAGTATGTGAAAGTTAACTTCTCCAAACAATTCAGAGACCAAATCTATCTTCCCAGTACCAAGGTTACAAAGAGGCAGATTTCAGCTCAACCAAAGGAAGAATTTGTTGATGAATGGAGCTGTCCAGGCGTGGAAGGAGCTGTAATGGACAAAGACTCCTCTTCACTGGGGAATGTGTTACTTAAGCAGAAAAGCTAGATAGCCATTTGCCAGGCTATCCTTGGTGTGGTGAAAAGAGCCTGGGAGTCAGGAGACCCAAGTTCTTCTAGTCTTGGCTCTGTTGCTAATTTGCTGTGTGACCACACTTTCTTATCTATAAAATGAGAGTACATGATCTCTGACGTCCTAACACTGAGGGAGCTCCAACATCAGATAATCCAACCCTGTATGATTTAAATCTCAAAATCCTAGGCTGATGTGGGAGTAGGATAAATTTCAATGACTTCACTTTTGTGCAGATAAAATTTAGATTTTTTTCTTTTAGAGAATCAGTATGGCACAGTGGAAAGGGGGCCAACGTTGGAGCCAGGGAAAGACTGTTTCGACTAGTCTCAGATACTACTTAGGTGAACCTGGGCAAATCATTTATCCTCTCAATAGAGAACCTGTGTCCTCAAGACCACATGTGGCCCTGTAGGTCCTCAAGTGCACCTCTCTGACTGAATCCAAACTTCACAGAACTATCAGTTTAAGAGCAAGAGCTGATCTGCCTTAGTAATAAGGGTTTTATTTTTTTTTTTAAATCAATGAAACTCCAGTTCCAGACCTGTGATTTCGTTTGTCTTTCTCCCTGCCCCCTTCCACGCAGACAAGGCAGAATACATGTTATTTTGCTCAACTTCTTTCTACCTAAAGGTTATCTATGAAACAAGCTTATTTGAATGCATATATAAACCAATTACATACATATACACATGCCAAACTTGTATGTGGGGTAAAGTGGGTAAGGAAAGAAGGATGGGATTATTTATAATGTGAGGTATGGCTGGATGGATGCGTATGTACATATATGATGAGCTTCATCTATAGATACCTTTAGGTAAGGGGTTTGTAACCTGGGATCTGTAAACATATCTTGAGTGGTTTAAATTTTTTTTATAACTTTACAATATAATTATTTTCTTTTGTAAGTATTTTATCTTATGTATTTAAGAACATTATTCTGAAAAGGGGCCCATAGACCTCACCAGACTCACAAAAATGATAAGAATTCCTGCTTTCAATAGTAGATCATACAAAAGAACAATATGCATTCTTCAGGCTGTGAGTGAAAGGAGGCAGGGAAAAAAATTGTCATTCATGATTTATCCACTTAACGTATGTACACAATGGCCTTTGGACACCAGCTGGTACCACCTTCTCCTCCTCCTGTTATTGCCCACCTTATCTTCCTTGACTCCCTCAAAGGAAGTTCACATCTATAACTGAAGGGTGGGTTGAGACATCTGTTAGATTCCTTAGTAAGCAGAAGGATGATGTTTAGGGTCACTTCCAATCCCACAATTCAACGAACCGCACATCAGTGAACTTTAATGGACACAGGACAAAAAAAAAAAACCCTTGGCAGAGCTTTGGGTTCCAACATTACATACTGAGAAAAATTAATAGTACCACACTACAAATGGTCCCACCCAAAACTCACAGAGGCAATCTTAAGTTAATTCAATTCAGCTAAACATTTCTATCTGGAAAGCACCGTGTCAGATCATAAGGCTACAAAGACAAAATGAAGTGGCCCCCAAACTGTGCTTTGAAGGAAGCTCAGGATCTGGAGCTCAGGACCAGCATGAAGACCCCATTCTAAAAAATGTAACAAACCAAACTTATAGAAGGAAGGAGGAAGGGGAGAAAAGAAATGAGTCAAACTATATTGTCTAATTTCACTCTATAGCTGATCAAATTTCTTCATGCAATTTTCTTTTTCACTACAGGTCCTATTCCCTGAAACAAATAGGGATTATTAAAAGAGGAGTAACAAAAGATATTGCATATTTGGGGAGAGGTAATTCTACCATCTACTCTCACCTTCAAAACAGTAAAAGGAGTAGAATTCCCTGTTCAAGTTGTAGACAGCCCACTGGTCCAGGAGAAATATAGGAATTCAGGTATGAACCTTAAAATATATATGTTAAGCACAGATCTCAAAAATAAGCTTGGGGTTCTTAGCTGATTTTCACATAGTTGTAGTGAGAAGCTGTGTATCTTTAAAATGAAAAGAAATCAGTAAGAGAGGGAAGTATGATGCAAAGCTCTTTCAGAATTTAACTCAAAGTTGCATCTGTAAGTTCTTACTTGGTCTAGATTCAACAAAAGACATTTCTCTCCTTCAAGTAGGTTCTAACAATACAAAGTTTTAAAAATAAAAGGTTTCAGCTGAAAAAGAGAGACCAACATGAACATCAGACTCGGATTAAGCCTAAACTCAAGTATTCCAAAATGCGCTGTAAAGCATTTTTAAATGTCAAGACAGAGAAACGTGTTTAAAAAGCGGGAGGGAGGGAGGACTGTAATGTTGATCTATGCCACATGTGCAACAGCTTTGTTAAATAGAAATCTCAACCACTTCACAAGGCATTTCTACTCCCCCTTTCCAGGCACCAAGAGCCATCAGTCTAACTGATGTCAAAATTACATCCTTTCATTCATCCCTCGGAGATCCTGTCATAAGGCAAGTCTTTTCTATTCCCCCACGAGGTAGCTACTGGCAACTTAAATGCTCACCTACACAATAGGGTCAAGGCACGCACGCCTGCGAGATGACACACCTGGCCCGTCAATCCAGCTGGGAGCTTCCAATCACGCGCCCCGGCCAATTATCCCAGCTCCCATTGAAAAGGGATCATTATGACCACTTTTCCGAGTCCCCCATCCCCCCGACTGGAGGGTGGGTATGGTGCCTCCAGGACGCACTCCGAGACCCCTACCCCCACCTCGGAGGGAAGGGAAGTCGTTCTGGGGGAGAAGCCAGGGGAACTGGGGTGGGGTGGGGAGGTAAACCCCACCCCCAACACAAAACACGACCACAACAACAGCCCCCCCCCCTTCCTCGTGGGATAGAAGGGTTCGGGGTTTCAAGGAGAGATCAAGAGCTCCCACAAAGACAAACCAAGCGCAGGCGAAGGGGGAGAGGCGCACGGGCTCCACCATCCTTCCTCCTCCTCCTCCTCCCCCCTCTGTCCTTATCCTCTCCTCCCCCCCTTCCCTCCCCGCTGCCCTCCTCGATCCCCGTGACTCCTCACCTAAAAGCGGGTGCTTCCCTGGGTGCCCTGCCCGGGACGGCCGCCGAGGAGGAGGCGGCGCCGCTCCCACAGCCCCTTTTGTTGAAGAGCTTCTGGAGCAGGGTCGGGGCCATGATGCCGCCGCCACCCGCGGCCACTGCCGCTTCTCGGGCTCCCGCGGCGCCGCCCGCTCAGCTGGCTGCAGCCCGAGCCCGGGGCCCACGCGGCGGAGGCATCCCGGCGGCGGCTGTTGCTGCTCCTGCTGCGGCTGCTGTTCCTGCTGCTGCAGCGTGGCCGCCCAGCATCACGGGAGGGAGCCAGCCCGGGGCTGCAGCTGCAGCTGAGGAACTCCGCGCGGCTCCACTGTGCTCTGCCCGCGGGAGCTGGGAGCAGCCGGTCATATGACTGAGCACCAGCCCCGGCCTCCCCGCCGCGCTGACAGTTATCTCCTACGGGAGGAGCCCGCAGCGGCCGGGGGGAGGAGGGGCAGCCGGAGGGGGGCGGTGGCGGCGCCGGCGCCGGCGGGGGGCGGGGTGAGAACGGAGGAGGAGGGAGGGGGAGGGCCGAGCCCGCCCGCCCGCTGTCATTGGCTTGGAAGCTGAACGCGCCGGCCCCACGTAACACCGGGAGAAAGTCTGACATTGGACAGTCCGGGCGCAGAGGCTTCCCTGGACACGTGGTTGAGGCCCGAAAGAAAGCTAGTCAGTCTTAAAGGGCCCGAGACGGGCTTCAGCTGGATGAGAGCCCTGGTTATCAGGCGCCTAGGTCCTGAAGCCTGCCCGGAGATTGGCGCAGCGTGCACTCTACTGGCTGCAGCAGCAGAGCCGACCTTTGACTGATGGGGCTAAACAAGCACCTGAACTGGATTGCCAGCTTTAGGGTCGGACTGCGGAAGGGAAGCTGACGTTCTTTTACCGCTTCACCCCGCCCCCAGTCAGAGCCACGTGTTGTAGAAGACTAAGACCCACCTGGTGTTCCAGGCTGGCAGGTCTTCCTCCCTCCCTCTTACCTCCCTCCCTGCTTTCTTACCTTCTTCCTTCCCTTATTTCCTACCTTCCTTTTGTTTGTACCTTTTTTTTCCTCTACTTGCTTTCCTTCTCCCTCCCATCCACCTCGATTTCCTTTTGTAACTTCCTTTCCTTCATTTCCTTTCTTTCCTTCTCTCTTTTGTACAAAGTTGTAAAAATTTCTCTTAATGAGCCTGGGATATGATCTAATGCACATTTTTGACCGAAGAGACGCGATCTAGACAGATCACGTGACTTACTTTCCATGCATGTAATCCTTATCAGACATGAATATTCAGTCAGAAAGGGGCACAAACTAGAACCCAAACCCTAATGGACATTACCCACCCTTTCCATCTGCGTTTACCCCAAGAAGACTTTACAAATTTTTGTTTAATAATAAATGACACATAATACATTCACATTTGCTAAATGCTTTAATACATCTCCTTTGACCCTCACAACACCACATAAGGTGAGGACTGGAAATTAAAATTCTCATTTAATAGACAAGGAAGTAGAGGCTATGAAAGCATAAGTGATTCATCCATGAAGTTAATAAGTGTCCGACATGGGATTTGATTCCCTGACTTCTTGACTCTAAGTTTAACATTCTGTCCTCTGTGCCAGTCTGCTTCACGATATCAAGGGAGATGATAAATAACAAAATGCATTAATATAGGCTAATCAGTGACAAGTTGTCATTGGGAAAAGAATTGTTTTAAGATCTCTCTCCCAACTGAAAAATGGAACATTTCTAGTACAAAAAAAGTGGCACTAACTTAATATAATTCTATAAACATGTATATCAAATCCACTTTTATTTTTTAAAAACTTTTTCCTAATTACATATAAAAACAATTTTTAACATTGTTTTAAAATTTCGAGTTCCATATTCTCTTCTCTTTCCCTCATCTCCCCTGCCTCACTGGGATGGTAAGCAATTTATATAGGTTATACATGTGCAAGCATATATTTCCATATTGGTCATGTTGTGAAAGAAAACAGACCCCCCCCCCAAAAAAAAAAACAAAAAATAAAGTGAAAAATAATATGCTTCAATCTGCATTCAGACTCCATCAGTTCTTTCTCTGGAGGTGAATAGCATTTTTCACCTTGAGCCTTTTGGGATTGTCTTGGATCATTGTATTACTGAGAATAGCTAAGTCATTCACAGTTGATCATTATACAGTATTGCTGTTATTGTGTACAATGTTCTGCTTAGTTCAGTTTTCATCAATTCGTGTAAGTCTTAAGTTTTTTTTTTTAATTGTCCTGCTTGTCAATAGTATTCCATTACAGTCACATACAACTTGTTCAGCTATTCCCGAACTAATGAACATTCTCTCAATTTCCAATGCTTTGCCACCATAAAAAGAGCTGCTATGAATATATGTTCTAATGACAGCTTTGATTTCTTTGTCTGAAAATTGCCTATTCATATCCTTTGACCATTTATCCATTGGGAAATGACTTATATTCTTATAGATTTAACTCAATTTTCTATATATTTCAGAAATACATCAGAGAGGCCTTTATCAGAGATACTTGCTGCAAAAAAAAAATATATATATACATATATATTTTTTCCCCCAGCTTTCTGCTTTCCTTCTAATCTTGGTAATATTGGTTTTGTTTGTGCAAAAACTTTTTAAATTTAATATAATCAAAATTATCCATTGTACTTCTCATAATATTCTCTATCTCTTGCTTGTCATAAATTCTTCCCTTCTCCACAGGTTTTACAGATAAATTATTCCATGCTACCCTAATTTGCTTATGGCTTCACCCTTTATGTCTAAATCATGCACCCATTTTGACCTTATTTTGATATATAAGATGTTGGTCTATAGTACCAGGAGTGGGGAACCTTCAACCTCAAGGCCACATGTAGACTTCTAGAGCCTTGGTTGGCCTTTTGACTGAGTCCAAGTTTTTTTTTTTTTTTAAGCAATTGGGGTTAAGTAACTTGCTCAAGGTTACACGGCTAGTCATTACTTATGTGTGGGTGCTCATTTTCTGAGGCCGGATTTGATCTCGGGTCATCCCAACTCCGAGGCCGGCGCTCTTACTCACTGCGCCACCTAGCCACCCCAAGTCCAAGTTTTATAGAACAAATCCTTTTATTAAGGAGATTTGTTCTGTGAAGTTTGGATTTAGTCAAAGGACTGCACTTGAGGACATAGAGGGCCACATGTGGCCTTGAGGCCAAAGGTTCCCCACCCCTCTATACCTATTGTCTGCCATGTTTTTTTCCAGTTTTCCCAGCATTTATGTTATTGTTTAATCATTGATGTTGTTGTTTAGTTGTATGTGTCAAACTCTTCACAACCCCACTGTAAAGCTAAGCATAAACAGCTTTCCAGAGGACTACTGCTGTGAACAGCTTTCAAGATTCTGATTGCATAGTATAGTAAACACTCTATTTATTCAATAACAAATCAGAGCAAAACATTCACAGAAAATCTAGGTACAGCATTCACAATGTTACAACTTATCACAGAAAAACAAAATATAGCATTCACAATGACTTATCACTAAAATGACCACATAGTTTTCATCAAAGTACAATCATTTAGTAACTCAATCATTCAATCAACCTTAAGGAGGCTTGCCTCCTTACCAATCATTCAATCATCATTAAGGAGGCTAAGGGATACAAAATACAAAAGTCAAGGTACTCCACTCCTGGGTAGTACATTCATTTAGTCAATCACAGAGTCCTTAATTCAATCACAAATTACAATCACAAATAAATTACAATTCCATCAGTTATTACCGTACAGAAAATAACACAATTCAGCAGACAGGGTTTCCAGCTGTCTGACCATTACATTCATACCTAGTTAGTTACCAGAGAGGGAAGCACAAACATCTAGGTATTCAAAGGGGGATGGTGCTCAATGGCTGCTCAGAGTCTCATCTGGCCAAATCATACAGCTCTTCCCAAAGTGAGTCCCAAAGCAAAACCTCACATCAAAGTCAGTCTCTACTCAGTATTCACGGAGAGGTCTTTTCATCTTGACTCAGGGAAGGCTTTCAGCTTTCATGGTTTCCCTTCCATCATCCCAGCTCCTACTTGAATTCGCCAAACTGTCACCTGGTTCAAAGGCAGACAGCTCCCAGCTCCTTGTCCAGTTCTCCATGCAGTTCCTGTTCTACATTGAAGCTCACAGGGTCCAGTATACTTTAAATCCTTCACAGTCTCTACTCCTGGGAAGTCAAGGCTTAAGAAAGCCACAAACAGACAAAGTACCAACATCACAGCCATGCCTCCACTGCCAGTTCTAGCTGGCCCTCGG
The DNA here is from genome assembly GCA_011680675.1 of Gymnobelideus leadbeateri. NCBI lineage: Eukaryota > Metazoa > Chordata > Mammalia > Diprotodontia > Petauridae > Gymnobelideus > Gymnobelideus leadbeateri. Next base: position 179,269 of record WOXC01004189.1, on the reverse strand, counting down.
GGAATCCTCAGCAGCTCAGCTGGCTCTCAGAAGAAGCTCCCCACCACCACAAGTTCCCAGGAAATTCTGACTTTCACAGTTGGGGTTTTTCTTTATATATAGTATTGCTCCTCCCTGTTCAGCCCCTTCCTGTTACATCAGCAACAGAGGTTTCCTGTTCAGCCCTTTTCTGTTTCTCTAACAGAAACTTAATTTGAAACTAGGTGCTAAGTATCTCTCAGCTTAGAATAGAAAAGGATCTTCAAATTTCATTACTATTACATCCATTTGGGATTTTAGTGGCAGAAATACTAGAGTGGTTTGCCATTTCCTTCTCCAACTCATTTTTCAAATAAGGAAACTGATGCAAACAGAGTTAAGTGACTTGCCCAGGGTCACATAGGGTCACAAATCTGAGGCCAGATTTTAACTCAGGAACATCAATCTTCCTGACTCCAGGCCCAGGTCAGTCTCTATTATACCACCTAGCTATCCTAGTTTTCCCAGCAGATTTTGTCACATAGTGAATTCTCAAAATTCTCAAAAGCTTGGGTCTTTGGGTTTATCAAACACTAGATTACTATGGTCATTTACTACTGTGTATTGTGTACATACTATTCCACTTATCTACCACTCTATATCTGTAGCAGCAATAACCCCAGCATCCCCAGAGTGGCTGCCAACACAGGGTCTTAGATCTGCTTTTCAAAAGGAAAGCAACTCAAAATGGGTTAACAAGCTTACTTTAATCAAACAAGCATATATTACCTAGCTCAGGGGGAAAAGTTCAGCACCCCGAACTTCAGAGTATACAGACAGATCAAACAGACAGGCTTCCAAACTGTCCAACCATTATCAATACCAAAATCACAGTTACCAGAGAGGGAAGCATCAACATCTGAGTTTTCAAGGGGGGTGTAGAGGGGTGGGGGGGGGTGTTTCCTCCAAGGCTGCCCAGAGTCTCATCTGGTCAAATCACACACTTCTCAAAGTGAGCCCCAAAGCAAAGCCTCCCATCAGGGTTTATATAGCCTTCTCCTGCGTCAGAAAATGTAACCACCCACTTGACCCACTGCCCAATCACACAGCATCAAGGTGTGGTCATTCCTGAAAACCAAGCCTCCTACCACAGGCTCCATGTGACCACATTCAGCCTATTAGAGGCAGAGTATATTTTCAAATTAAAGAAGGTTCTCAGAGTCACTTAAGCCAATCAAAGGGCCTAGGGGCAGGGAAGATCTTCAAATCTGCATTTCCATTACAATATCTTAGCCAGTACCGAATAGTTTTGATGACTGCTGCTTTATAAATACAGTTTTAGATCTGATACAGCTAGGCCATCTTCCTTCACATTTTTTCCTCATTATTTCCCTTGATATTCTTGACCTTTTGTTCTTCCAAATGGATTTTGTTATTATTTTTCTAACTCTTTAAATAAGTTTTGATAGTTTGATTGGTATGGCACTGAATAAATAAATTAATTTCAGTAGAATTGCCATTTTTATTATATTGGCTCAGCCTACTCATGAGCAATTAGTTTCCAGTTTTTTAGACCTGACTTTATTTGTAATACACTTTGATGTTCCAAGGATTCTAAACAATTCACTGAAAGCTCCTTGTTAACATATGCTTTATAGTATTATCTTTACATTCTTGCTAACTATATGTTATAGTAAAATAAGTAAAAGTTGAGCACCATGCTTTACCCCCTTTCCCCAGTTTTTCTTTATTCTAAATTTTCAAGCTGAAGAAAAATGAGCGGGTTGAATTTGAATCTCTAATCTGCCTCTTAATATCTATGTAACAGGATTATTTATTTAATCTCTCTGGGTTTCAGTTTCCTACTTTGTAAAATGAAGGAGAACTAAATGATACCTCAGGTCCCTTCCAGCCACAAATCTATAAGCTTATGATCTCTAAGATTTTCTCCTGTGCTGCAATTGAATAACTTTCCTGCTATCCACACTCTTTTATTTATTTTTTTATTTTTTTAAGCAATTGGGGTTAAGTAACTAGCTCAAGGTTACACGGCTAGTCATTATTTATGTGTGGGTGCTCATTTTCTGAGGCCGGATTTGGTCATCCCAACTCTGAGGCCGGTGCTCTTACTCACTGCGCCACCTAGCCGCCCCTTTAGGGCAACTGGGGTTAAGTAACTTGCCCAAGGTCACACAGCTAGGTTTTTGTTTTGTGTGGGTTAAGTGTCTGAGGCCGGATCTGAACTCAGGTCCTTCTGACTCCAGGGCTGACGCTCTACTCACTTCGCCACCTAACCGCCCCTCTTTTATTTTTTTTAATCTTTTTCTTTTTTTTTTTGGAGGGGAGAAGGTAGGGCGATTGGAGTTAAGTGACTTGCCCAAGGTCACACCGCTAGTTTTTTTGTGTGGGTTAAGTGTCTGAGGTCAGATTTGAACTCAGGTCCTCCTGACTCCAGGGCCAGTGCTCCATTCATTGCACCACCTAACCTCCCCTCCACACTCTTTTAATAAGAAGAACATGATCCATACAGAAACTCAGGATCCTCTAGCCTTTCTACAACTTAGGGATAGATGAAAAAAGCAACTAAGGTTCAGTTTATGTTTTTGTTTTAAAATATGACTGTTTGAACTAAATTCTCCAGCGTTCAATTAAGGATATCCCATTTATCCTGGACAGCCAGTGTGTGAATGTAAGTTGGGCTGGCATTTCACAGATATATGTAACTTTCTATCTCTTTTTTTTATAATATAGACATAAGCACTATCATTTAAAAAAGATTTTACTGATATTCTTTTCTCATTACTTCACTGTACTTCCCAGTGACTCCCTCCATCAGTCTAGCATTTATTAAGCACGTAGTATTTGCCAGGCACTCTTCTTAAACCCTAGGGATACAAAGGAAGGTAAAGACAGTTCCTGTTCTCAAAAGAGCTTACAGTCTAATAGGGGGGACCACTGATAGAACTACCACTGATAGAACTCTCCTGGTCCTTGTAACAAATAAGTATAGAAAGCAAAACAAATCAACACATCGGCCATGTCTGTAAATATGAGCCTCACTTGGCATCTGTAATAATAATAACAACATTTATATAGCACCTTAAGGTTTGCAAATCCCATTACATAGGAAAACAACTTTGAAAGACATAAGAACTCTTATTAAAGAAATGACACATCATGTCTCCAGGGAACCTATGATGAAGCATGTTGCCCACACCCCTACAAAAGGTGATGGACATGAGGTATAAACATACAATTTTAGCCACCATGGATTCATTCTGTTTGACTGTGCTTATGTTACAATGTTTGGTGTTTTTTTTTCATTTTGTCCTTTTTCTCAGTTAAAGGAGTGGAAGGGGAAGAGATAGCAATTATGATGTAAAAAAAATTTTAAGGGACATGGAACATTTTTTTTTTTTTAATGAGCAAAAGAGAAAGGAAGAAAGTTCAGAAGGAAGCACAGATAAGCAGGACAGTTTTGAAAGTAACTTGTATAATTTATTATAGACTTTTTTAACGCAAGTGGTATAAAATTGAAATTCGTAGTTTCATACAGAATCCTCTATTTGTGTTCTGCCATGTGTATGAAAATGCCCTACCCCATTTGTGTGTGCATTTAAGTTCAAAAGAAAAAAAGAAGAAAAAAAACACTTTGCATATATGATTTCATTTGATTCTCACAACAACCCTATGAGGTAAATACTGTGATTATTTCAATTTTATAGATGAGGAAACTAAAGTGACATCCTAGTAGTCAGATAGCTAGTGAATGTCTGAGACAAGATTTAAGCTCAGGTCTCCTTGACTCCAAGTCCAGTAGCCCATATACTTTACCTTCTGACCACCTCTGTAAGATCCCCATCTTTCTGCTAAGAGTCAGGAAGCATGCTTTACCCTCCTTTGAAGTCACTATTATAGGAGAGAGTCCCATATCAATGCACTGGGTTACCACAACACTGATCAAAGTTCCAAAATCTTTCCATTCCTCCCTCCTTTTAGGTCTCAACTAAACTGTTGTTTTTTTTTTTTGAAGGGGGAAGGCAGGGTAATTGGGGAACTCAGGTCCTCCTGACTCCAGGGCTAGTTCTCTATTCACTGTGCCACCTAGCCATACCTTAACTGTTTCTTAACTGCTCTAATCAGTTTCTCTATTGAGACATTAGCCTCTCACCTTAAGGTTGCCAATATTTAGAATTAGAGGATCAAGAACTGGAAGAGACTTTAGATGTCATCTAGTCTAGTCCAATCCCCTTATTTTCCACATCAAGAAACTGACTAGTCCAAGGTCATATGGTGCTTAAGGAGCAGAGCACATAATAAGCACTTAAGTTCTATCTACCTATCTATCTAGTCAGGATTTAAAATTAGGTTCTCCAATGACAAATCTAAACATTCTATAGCCCCATGTTGCTTCTCTCTTTCTACACACACACACACACACACACACACACACACACACACACACACACACACACACACACAGACTTTTCCCATATCTCACTGTCCAGTTTCCAATTGTGTCAAGATACAGAATGATCAAGACACTCAATGAACTCCAGTGGCTCCCTATCATCTCCAAGATTAATACAAAATGGTCTGTTTGGCATCCAAAGACCTTATAACCTAGCCCCCTTTTACCTTTCTAGTCATCTTATACCTTACTCCCCAGCATGTACTCCTAGGTGTTCCATGAACAAGACACTCCAGCTCTTGACTCTGAGCATTTTCTCTGGCTGTCCTGCAAGACTGGAATGCCATTCCTCCTAATTTCTACCTAATGACTTCTTTGGCTTCCTTTAAATCCCAACTAAAACCCCATCTTCTACAACCTCTCTTAATTCCAGTGCCTTCCTTCTGTTCATTAATTCCCATTTGTCCTATATATAGGCTGTTTGTTTTCTCCCTGATTAGGTTGTAAGCTCCTTAAGCAGGGAATGTCTTTTTTGCCTCTTTTTGTATCTCTAGCAGTAAGCATACTCCCTGGCATATACTACATGTTTAATAAATGTTTATTGATTTTTTTGGTCCCTTATTTGCACCTGGTTAAAGAATGTAGATGACAAACTGCCAGTACCCAATCTTCTCATTCTTGAACTTGTTCAGAATATGACCTGTAATCTCCAATCTAAAATCTAAGAGACATAAATATTCAAAGAGTAGTAGCCCAATGGCCTTAAGACCAACTCTCCCATCTCTGAAAATTGACCCAGTGCCCTGGGCTCATTTGGATTCATAACAAAGGATCTATTTAGCCTGGCTTTAAATCATCCTCAACTTGGACCATCTTAGGGAAATAGGAGTTCCAGAGGGTTAGTTCACCTCAGCTGTAACTCCTGTTTTTTCTCAGAAAAGTTAACCCAGGCCACACTCTTAGGATGGTCCAAGGTCAACCCTAGAACCAGGATAGTGATGACCCAGAGATGGGCCAGTTCTTCTTGGGGCATCTCTTCATGGGTTTGGTCAGTCTATTATTTATGGAGGTATGTTTGACTTCGAAGACTGCATCAAGTTGTATATTTAGGACTTGAAATCAAGAAAAAAGGTCTCCAGTAGTTTCCTGTAGGCCATTATTTCCCTTTTCTCCCTCTCCATAGCATCTCCTCCATTCAATTTCCACTCTACTGCCAAAGGTTTTGCCTTTGAAGCCACTACAGACTACTTCCTACCTCTGACTGTTATTTATAGGTTTGGGCCATTCTCTGACTGCCTATTTCCATTTCCCCCTTTCCTACATCTGCCTACTGCCACAACTATAGCATAGACCTTCTAGCTTATTTACTTGTGCTCAGTCAGCTTCTACCACCAACTGCTCCAGCACAATGGGGCCGGTTAGCAAGAGGAGGAGAGAAAAACAATGTTTTAGGGCAACTTTGATCTCCTTAAAAGTGTCCAAATGACATTGAATTTGCTTTGTTCTATCTCTAGTTCAGCTCTGGTTATAATTATCATGTGATCTCATAGTACTTTGTACCTTTGTAGCAGTATTGTCTAGTGGGTAAAGGAATGGATTTGGAGTAAGAGGACCTGGATTCAAATGATGGTTCTGTCACTTCTTACATGTGTGAACTTAGGCAAGTCACCTAAAGCCTTCATCACAATTTCTTCATCCATAAAATTAGGAGGTTGGATTCTGGAGAGCAATCTGGAACTATGCCCAAAGGGCTATAAATAAGTGCATACCCTTTGACCCAGCAATACCACTTCTAGGGTTATATCCTAAAGAGATCAGAGAAGTGGAAGGAGGACCTGTATGTACAAAAATATTTATAGTGGCTCTTTTTGTGGTAGCAAAGAATTTGAAATCAAAGGGATGCCCATCAATTGGGGAATGCCTGAACAAGTTGTGGTATATGAATATAATGGAATACTATTGTGCTATAAGAAATGAGGAGCAGACAGACTTCATAATAACCTGGAGAGACTTATATAAACTGATGCTGAGCGAGAAGAGCAGAACCAGCAGAACTTTGTACACCATCAACGTATGTGTGACAACTATCTTTGATAGACCGGGCTCCACTCAGCAATGTAAGATTATAAGACAACTTCAAAAAGACTCGTGATGGAAAGAGATACCCACATCCAGAAAAAGAGATGTGGAATCTGAATGCAGATTGAAACAAACTACTTGCTGTGTTTCTTTTTTTTGTTTTTTGTTTGTTTGTTTGTTTCCTCTTTCCAATTGATCATTCCATCAGTTATAATCCTTCTTTACAACTAATGATTAATGTGAAGATATTTGTAGATCCTATATTTGAGTGCATGCCACTATGATGGGGGGGGAAGAGAGGGAGGGGGAGAAAATTTGAAACTTAAGGGACTGTGGAACTGAATGTTGTAAACTGAAAGTAAATAAACAAATGATTTTTTTTTCTTTTTGGAGGGCAATTGGGGTTAAGTGACTTGCCCAAAGTTACATGGCTAGTAAGCCTGTCAAGTGTCTGAGGCCACATTAGAACTCAGGTCCTCCTGACTCCAGGGTCAGTGCTCTATTCACTGCGCCACCTAGCCATCCCCTAAACAAATCAATTAAGAAAAAAATTTAGGAGGTTGGATTAATGCATCTCCATAATTTTTTTGTATATATATACAAAAGTAAGAAAGAGACAAAAACAAACAAAAAACCAAGACAGCCCCTGCTCTAACCTATGTGAATGTCATATTAGATTAGAAGTTCCTTGAAGGCAGAAACCAACTTAGCCTGTTTCGACACTGCCACCTTTGTAGGCAAGGTACATGTGAATAATTGATCATGAATGATGATAACATTATTAAAAATTATTGAACCTGATCAGATACATATTAAGAAAATGAACGCTAAGAAAATCCATGCTAAAAGTACTCTTGGATCAATTCTCAAGATATTGCCCAAAGGAGAAGATTTTGGAAGAATAGAAGACACCTGGGCAGCTAGCTGGAGCAGTGAATAGAGCACCCGCTCTGGGGTCAGGATGACTTGAGTTCAAATCTGGCCTCAGACACTTAAAACACACACACACACACACACACACACACACACACACACACACACACGTCACAACCCCAATTGCCCTTCCAAAAAAAAAAAAAAGAATAGAAGAGACCATATAGACCATACCATTTGTTCCTTCTCTCCTTCTCTTCCCCCTCCCTTCAAAGGTAATAAAAGTATATAATAAAGGATATCAATAGCAAGAGACTATTCAGTTCTGGGGTGGTAAAGGCAGGGATGGAGGCAGTATATCCAGAAGTAACAAAGATGTAATAACAAACAAGGACCAGTAAACTTTTTTTTAAAGGCATTAGTATCTGCTAATCTACAAACCTGCTTTCTTACTTCTAACAAGATCTTATGTTACTGTGCTTCTCAAACAGCTATGAAACTATGAGTGTCATGTGCTATAAAATTGTCTACAAAAATTTATTCACGTTTTCACTGAAGCATTGTCTGTGCACAATGAAAGGCATCCTCAATGAAAACAGGAACAGATTTTTGCTTATAATTTTCTACAGCAGATCGCAGCTTGACAGTCACATAACTGTCTGAGATGTACAGTGACTCTAACATCCTGCTGTGTTTTTAAATTTTATTTTAAGAATGCATCTGAGTACAAAATGTGGTATTTGAAGCCTCTCTTCAGATGGGCCCTCATTTTGTTGTCATTCAGTTGTATCCTACTATTTGTAACCCCCCTTTTTGGAGTTTTCTTGGCAAAGATACTGCAGTGATTCACCATTTTCTTCTCCAGCTCATTTTACAAATGACGAAACTGAGGCAAGCAATGCTAAGTGACTTGCCCAGGGTCACACAGCTAGTACATGTCTGAGGCCATGATTGAACTCTAGTCTTCCTGATGCCGGGTCCAGTACCTGGGTAAGCAGAACAAAATGAGGGATAGTGAAAGTGAATTAGCAATTCTTCTATAGGAGAGGCTGCCAAAAAGGTGTCTAGGAGCAAGGTGGAGTAGAATTGGGGCAGGAAGAAGTTCACCTGAGATGTGTGTACCCACCTAAGTAGTAAAATAGGTAATTTATTATTTTAAGTAGTTATTCTTCCTAATTAGGTTTCAATCTCACTTGTTTCTATGCTATCAAAGAACAAAAAGTGTTATTGGCATCCTCTTTAAATTTAAACACCCAGGGGCAAATCCCCTGGTATCTTGTTATAATTCTGAACCTTGGAATACTTCAAATCTCCTCAAAAAATTCATAGTAATGTTTAAGAGATAGCTCTGGCCATCCACAAATAAAAACCAAGTACATGAAAAAATGCATATCACCCAGATACATTCAACTATATCAACAGAACAGCATATTCACCAATGTGTATACTAAGGGCAAGCATAGCACTGAGCCTGGAATTTAGTAAAAGGGGAAGATTAGATTGGATTGATTTGGGGAAATTAAACATTTCTTTAAATGATTCCAAACTGTTCACCAATGATTCACCAATAGTCTTGCAGTGGGTACAAACAGGGTATGCAAATGCTAGAACATGTGAGTAAGCAGAACTTTCAGAAGAAATAAGCACAAGGGAGACTGGAGACTATCTTCACCCAAGTCCCCAATTCCATTCGCACTACTGGAATTTCCCCTTGAACTTCCCTTGCAGGCTTTGTGGGTTTATTTATATATAGAAGGAAACAGATTCTCTAGGAATGGAAAGGTTCTATCTATACATGTTCCATAATTGGGGTTCACATATAAGTTCCATTTCTATTCTTTAAATGTTGAACTAAGTATGTTTTATGTCCATATATTTATTGGGAGATTGCTGATTGTACTGGGTAATAGAATATCCATAGGAGAAAAAAATTTCAAATGTTTCCAGAAATGACTTCTGCCTGAAGAAAAGATAAATCATACTAATGTCTTGAGAGAAAAGTTTCCCAAGATTGAATATTAGGAATTTCACTTTGATTCATGAGTGACCCTTCAAAGTGTGAAAGTGTGGTAAGAATGATATTTACTTTATGTAGGTTAGGCTAATCTCTTTTTTTTGTTTTGTTAAATTCATTTTATTGGATTTTTAAAAATTCTTTCCATTTACATTGTTGTAGTCATCGAATATGTTTTCTTTGTTCTTCTTACTTCACTCTGCATTGGTTCATGCATATCTTTCCATGCTTTTTTTTTTTAATGAAAAAACGCTTTATTAAATTCTGGTTTACATAATTCATTTCCACCAAATTTTGAGTTACAATTTTCCCCCATTTTTTCCCTACCCACCACCCCAGAATTGCAGTCCCACTAGATATCCCCTCATCCAATCTGCTCTCTCCCATATCTTCTCCCATACCCTCTTCGACTTTGCCATTAGGGCAAGGTGAATCTCTGAGCCCCAATGCCTGGACATCTTATGAAACATTTAATTTTATTTAATTTTTTTGTTTATTTTATTAATTACTTCTGTTTTACATCATTCATTTCCGCCAGATTTTGAGTTACAATCATTTTCCCCCCTTTATTCCCCTACCCTACCTCCCAGAACAGCAGTCCCACAAGATATCGCTTCCTCCAATCTGCTCTCTCCCATACCTTCTCCCATACCCCCTTCGACTTTTCCATTAGAGGAAGGTGAATCTTTGTGTCCCAATGTCTGCACATCTTATCTCCCAATTATAAGCAAAAGAGTATTAATAATTGTATTTATATATATTTGAAACATTTAATGCTAAGACATCGAATTTCAGATCCATTTCCTTCCTCCCTTGTCACCCATTCCTTCTGGGGAGATAAGTAATTCAGTATATGTTGTACATGTCTAGCTATGCAAAACATTATCATAGTAGATATATTGTACAAGGCTGCTTATAATTCCCTCCCACTCATCCCACCCCCCACCTGGTCCATTCCCTACATGATCCTGTCCCTCTTCTATAGTGGGTACTTCCAACCTCCCCTCCCCCCAAGGATGCCCTCCCATCCATCATCCCTCCTCTCATCCCCCTTCCCCCTATTCTGCTGTAGGTTGAGATATCCCATTTAGTATGTATGTCATTCTCTCCCTGAACCAAATTCAATGAGAATGTGGTTTTGCCTTTTTGCCTTCCTATTCTTCCCCTCCCTTGCAACCACTTCCCCTTGCTTCTTCTACATGAGGTAGTTTACCCTACCCTGTCTCTCCCCATCTCCTCTTGTCACTTTCCTTTTTCACCTCTTAACTTCACTCCTTAAGTATCATCCCTTCCTACCAAATTCAACCTGTGCCCTCTATCCATGTATAACTGTAAACATATATTCACACATTCACATATGTATTCATATGCCCATATACTCTTCTTCCATTATTTTCATACTGAGAAGGGTTTCATCAGTCACAGTTATTGTTTTTCCATGTAGGAATGTAAATAGTTCAACTTTAATAAGTTCCTTTTGATTTCTTTTCCCTGATTACCTTCTCAGACATCTCTTGCTTCTTGTGTCTGGATGTCAAATTTTCTATTCAACTCTGGTTTTTTCCTCAAGAATGCTTGAAAGTCCTCTATTCCACTGAATGACCATATTTTTCCCTGAAACAAAATACTCAGTTTTGCTGGGTAGGTGACACTTGGGTTCATTCCCAGCTCTTTTGCCCTCTGGAATATCATATTCCATGCCCTTTGATCCCTCAGTGTAGAAGCTGCCAGGTCCTATGCTATTTTGATTGTGTTTCCACAATATTGAAATTGTTTCTTCCTGGCTGCTTGTAGTATTTTCTCCTTGATCTGGGGATTCTGGAACCTGGCTATAATATTCCTGGGAGTTTTCTTTTTGGGATCTTTTTCAGGAGGTGATCAGTGGATTCTTTCAACCTCTATTTTGCCCTCTGGGTCTAAAACATCAGGGCAGTTTTCCTTGAGAATTTCTTGAAGGGTGATTTCTGGGTTCTTTCTTTGATCGTGGCTTTCAGGTAGTCTAATAATTTTAAAATTATCTCTCCTGGATCTATTGTCCAGGTCAGTGGTTTTTCCCATGAGATATTTCACATTGCCTTCTATTCTTTCATTTGTTTGGATCTGCTTAACAGCATCTTGATTTCTCATAAAGTCATTAGCTTCTATTTGCTCCAGTCTAACTCTGAAGGAATGAATCTCCTCAGTGAACTTTTCAGATTCTTTTTCCATCTTGCAAATTAGGCTTTTTAAGGCATTCTTCTCCTCATTGCCCTTTTGGGCCTCCTTTGCCATTTGAGTTAGTCTATTTTTTAAGGTGTTGTTTTCCTCTGTCAGGCTGTTGACCCTCATTTCATACTTTTCCTGCATCCTTCTCATTTCTCTTTCCAATTTTTCCTCCACTTCTCTTATTTGATTTTTAAAGTCCTTCTTAAGGTCCTCTATGGCCTGCAATCCATTCATGTTTTCTCCTGGGGCTTTTGGAGCAGGACTTCTGACCTCACAGTCCTCTTCCCCTATGCTTTGACCCTCTTTGCCCCCAAAGTAGGAGTCTAATGTTGCATTTTTCTGTTTAATTTGTTTCCTTTGCCTTGGCATGTTGCCACTTAATTACTTGACTTTTGGGCTTGTTGCCACAGTATGTCTTTGCCGCCAGATAGGGGAATTTTCGTCCCAAACGTGTTGGGGGGCAACTTCCGTTTCTGGCAATCTGGAAACCCACCCACGACCTCCACCCCAGATCACAATCCAGATCCAGGGAGGTTAAAGCAAGAGCGATTACCCCCCAAGACTGATCGCTGGATCTCCCTACAGTTCGCAGGCCAGGAGCTGGAGCTGCCTCTTAAAACTACAAAATGATGTGTCTCCTCAGTGGCTTCTAGCCCCCAGGGGAGGAAGCCAATGCATTCCCCAAATACTGGTCCCAAAGTCCATAGGGCACTAACCTCTCACTTTGTCCTAGGCATGTCTATGTTGATAATTCTGGAATCGCCATAGCTGCTGGTGTTCTGGGGTCCCTCCAGCTGGCTGCTGCCCCTGCCACCTTGGGGCTAAAACCACAACTCAGGCAGACCTGTGCTGGGTTCCCCACGCACTGTGCGCTGCACTGCTGGCACTGCCCTGCTGGTGCTGCACTGGTCCTTCCTGCAGAGCTGCTGGGCTGTCCTCAGCGGGAGGTTAGCTTCTCTGTGTTGTTCTGTGTGTGCTGGGGCTCCGGAAGTTGTTCAGAGCCCCTTTTACATAGTTTGGAGGTAATCTGGGGGCAGAGTGGCTTGGACATGCTGTTTCTACTCCGCCATCTTGGCTCCGCCCCCCCCCCCCCAGACCAATGATTTTCGAAACATTTAATTTTAAAACTTTGATTTTCAGATCCATTCCCTTCCACCTTTGTCACCCTCTCCCTCTGAGAAGATAAGCAATTCAGTAAGTGTTGTACATATATAGTTATGCAAAACATTACTATAGTAGATATATTATAAAAGACTGCTTATATTTCCCTCCTGCCCATCTCACCTCCCACCTGGTCCATTCCCTACTTTGATCCTGTCCCTCTTTGATAGTGGGTACTTCCAACCTCCCCTCCCCCTAGAATGCCCTCCCCTCCATCCTCCTCCCTCTCATCCCCCTTTCCCCTACTCAACTGCAGGGTGTGATATCCCATTTAATATGTATGCAATTCTCTCCTTGAGCCAACTTCAATGAGAATATGGTTTTGCCTTTTTGCCTTCCGGCTAATCTCTTTTTAAGGGGTCAAGGAGACTGTCCTTAGGATCTGATTGGTCTAGAGGAGTAGAACTTGAATCAGGGGTGTGATTTCCTTGTCACCTAAAGCATAAAGATTCCAACCCAGGCACACGTGCGTAGAAAGTCGTTTCGAGGAGCTGGCGGCGGAGATAACGGCGGAGGGGTTCGTGGCGCTGGCCCGGTCCGGCGCTTAGGCTTTCTGTGAGGAGGCCGATTTCTTTCCTCAGTGCACTGAAGTACAAAGACCTTCATCATGGATTTTCAACATAGACCTGGGGGCAAGACAGGAAGTGGCGGGGTGGCTTCATCTTCAGAGAGCAACCGAGATAGAAGGGAACGGCTCTGACAACTGGCTCTTGAAACAATTGATATCAACAAGGATCCATACTTTATGAAGAACCATTTGGGTTCCTATGAATGCAAACTCTGCTTAACCCTTCACAACAATGAGGGAAGCTACTTAGCACATATGCAAGGAAAAAAGCATCAAACAAATTTGGCTCGAAGAACAGCGAAAGAAGCCAAGGAGGCTCCAGCCCAGCCAGCCCCAGAGAAAGTCGAAGTGGAAGTGAAGAAGTTTGTGAAGATCGGCCGTCCAGGCTACAAAGTGACCAAGCAGCGGGATACAGAGATGGGCCAGCAGAGCCTCCTCTTCCAGATTGACTATCCTGAGATTGCTGAGAGCATTATGCCACTCCACCGTTTCATGTCTGCGTACGAGCAGAGGATTGAACCCCCAGACAGACGCTGGCAGTATCTTTTGATGGCAGCTGAGCCCTATGAAACCATTGCTTTCAAGGTGCCAAGTAGAGAGATTGACAAGGCTGAGGGGAAGTTTTGGACCCACTGGAACAGAGAAACCAAACAGTTTTTTCTTCAGTTCCATTTTAAGATGGAGAAGCCTCCTGCTCCTCCAGCCCTCCCAGCTGGGCCTCCTGGAGTGAAGCGGCCCCCACCTCCGCTTATGAATGGTTTGCCTCCTCGACCACCTCTGCCAGAGTTCTTGCCACCACCACCTCCAGGTGGCATGCCTCTGCCACCCATGCCTCCTAGTAGGCCTGCCCCCCCAGGCCCTCCTGGGCCTCCTCCTGCTCCTGGAGTTCACCCCCCTGCTCCTGGGGTTCACCCTCCAGCTCCTGGAGTTCATCCTCCAGCTCCTGGGGTTCACCCCCCTGCTCCTGGGGTATACCCCGAGGCTCCTGGAGTACACCCCCAGGCTCCTGGAGTGCACCCTCCTGCTCCTGGGGTACACCCTCCTGCTCCTGGAGTGCATCCTCCAGCTCCTGGGGTACATCCTCCAGCACCTGGGGTACATCCCCCAGCTCCAGGGGTACACCCCCCAGCACCTGGGGTTCATCCCCAGGCTCCAGGAGTTCACCCTCCAGCACCTGAAGTTCACCCTCAAGCTCCTGGGGTACACCCCCAAGCTCCTGGGGTACACCCCCAAGCACCTGGGGTTCACCCTCAAGCTCCTGGAGTACATCCCCAAGCACCTGGGGTTCATCCTCAAGCTCCAGGGGTACACCCCCAAGCACCTGGGGTTCATCCTCAAGCTCCAGGGGTACACCCCCAGGCACCTGGGGTTCATCCTCAAGCTCCTGGGGTACATCCCCAAGCACCTGGGGTTCACCCACAAGCACCTGGGGTTCACCCACAGGCTCCTGGGGTTCACCCACAGGCTCCGGGGGTCCATCCTCAGGCTCCGGGGGTTCATCCTCAGGCCCCGGGGGTTCATCCTCAAGCTCCAGGAGTTCATCCTCAGGCTCCAGGGGTTCACCCCCAAGCCCCAGGTGTACATCCCCCAACTCCTATGCCCCCAATGTTGTGGCCCCCTCTTCCCTCAGAAGGACCTGGAAACATTCCTCCTCCTCCACCTACCAATTGAAAAGCTTTTCTTCCTCCTTTACCAAGCTGGTTTTTATTTACATTGCATCATTCCCCCAAAGATGAGTTTTGGTGATTTTTGTGCAGATGTTCGAACTCTGTCCTCAAAGTCGATTAAATAGGTTTCTACCTTGTTTACTTGAATGAAAAAAAAAAAGATTCCAGCCCAGCCTTTGGTATAATGCCATTGCATCACAAGACATTTTTTTGTTGTTTAAATTTCTCCCGAAGGATGATATGACAGTTTGCTTAAAGAACCCTTGAGTAAACAAACATCATTTGAAAGAATAACTTCAGCAAAATTGCAGGAAATAAAACAAATCCACATAAAGCATAAACATTTCTATGTATTATCAACAAAACCCAACAGGAGAAATAGAAAGAGAAATTCCATTTAAAATAACTAAAGAATGTATGATATTTGGGAGTCTACCTAGAAAGATACACAAAAGAACTATATGAATACAACTAACAAACTTTCCTTATGGAAATAAAGACAGACTTAAATCATTGGAGAAAAATCATTTTCTCATGGCTGAACCAATATAATAAAAATGATAATACTATCTAGATTTCTTTATTAAGTGACATGCCCATCAAACACAAATTTGTATAGAGTAAAAAAATGACAAAATGAATTTGAAAACACAAAATCTTAAGAACTTCAAAGAAAATAATGAAAAAAAAGTGGGAAAGAAGGGAATCTAGCATTACCAGATCTCAAATTATACTACAAAATATTAAGCAGAACAATTTGGTACAGTTTAAGAAATAGAGAGGCTGATCTTTAGACACAATATACAGAAGCAAACAAGTAGCCAAGTAGTTGATAAACTCAAAGATATTAGTGGAAAAGAACTTACTATTTGACAAAAACTTCTGGGAAAACTGGAAAGGTGTCTGGTAGAAACTATATATAGACTAACATCTCAGACTGTAGACCAAGATAAGCTCCAAATGGATATATGGCCTTGACATAAAATATGACATAATAAATTATGGGAACAAGAAATAAATTACCTTTTAGGTGGACTATTTCATGACTAAACAATAAAAAGGATCACAGAAGATAAAATGTATAATTTGATTATATAAAATTTAAAAGTTTTTACACAGAGTCAACATAGTTAAAATTAGAATGGAAGCAAGTAGCTGGGGCAAAAAAGTCTTTGCAGCAAGTTTCTCTGATAAAGGTCTCATTTCTAAGATATATAGGAAAGGATGTGTATGTTTGTGTATACATGTGAACATAAGAAACATTTCCAATAGATAAATTGTCAAAGGATATGAGCAGGAAGTTTTCAGGGCAAGAAATTCAAGTTATCAGTAGCCTTGTGGAAAAAAAAATGCCCCAAATCACAATAAGTGGAGAAATGTAGATTTAAAAAGGTTGAAAGCTCCCCTTTATACCTATAAGACTGACAAAGTTAAAACCCTCCCCGCAAAAAGGGGGAAATGAAAAATTTTGGAGGGGCTGTGAGAAAATTAGTACCAACTGTGAATTGGTATAGCTGTTCTAAAATGCAATTTGGAACTATATCCCAAAAGTTACTACCCAGTAATATCACCTACTTTGTCTATGCTCCAAAAAGATCAAAGCAAAGGAAAATATGTGTGTACAAAAATATTTATAGCAGTTCTTTTTGTGGTAGCAAAGAATTGGAAACTAAAGGGATGCCCATCACTTGGGGAGTGGCTGAAAAAATTATGGTATATGAATGTAATTGTGTTGTAAGAAGATGGAGACAAATTCAGGTAAACTCAGAAGACTTGTATGAACTAATGCAGAGTGAAGTGAGTGGAATCAGGAGAATGATTTATATAATAACTACAACATTATAAAGACAAACTTTGCAAGACCTAAGAACTTTGGGCAATGCCATGACTAATCATGATTCCAGAGCACTCAGGATGAAACATGCTACTCACCTCCTGACAAAGAAGTGACAGAATCAGGGTACAGAGTGAGAGATGTAATTTTTTTTCCACATGGTCAGTGTAGGAAGTTGTTTTGCTTGACTATGTGTATTTCTTATAAAAGTTTTGTTTGTTTTTCTTTTTAAAAGAGTGGGTAAGAAAGGTAGGAGAGAGAGGGGAAACATATTTTTCTTAATTCAAAAAAAATTTTAATGTCTCCTATAGCTTCTTAAATTCTTTGATGTTAAGATTCTGCCCATCCTCCAACCTTCTTTTGGAGGTCAGTAATTGGGTATGCTCAATGCTTTCTTGCCACAAGTGCTGGTTCCCAGTTCTCATTTTCCTCTCCTATTCTCATTCTCTTCCCTTCTATTCCTAATTTCAATAGGATTCAATACATTTTCAAGCAAAAGCCAAGGGTGAGAGATCATATTTCCCATATGAAACCTAGTGGTTCCCTTTAGGGAATTATCCCTAAAACAAAATGGCAGTATTGTCCTATTCATCTGCATTGTTAAGTCCATAAGCTACCCATTTGCTTTCAAAGAATGATCTTTAAAAGCCTAAGGTACATTCATAACTGTTTTGTTATGCTAGCAATCTAATTTTTCTTTCTTTTTCTTTTTGAGATTGGGTCACCCTATCCTATCTAGTATAGAAGTGCGGTAGTTATTTTTGAGCCAGACCACACTCCTGTTCATTACAGAAGCTTTGACCTGTTCTGTTTCCAACCTAGGTTGCTTTCTCTCTGCTTAGGCAGCATGCTTCCCCAAAACCAAACCTCACACCACAGGCTCCAGGTGCACTTAAACCTATCAAAGGGCCTAGGGGCAGAGAAGATCTTAAATTCCCATTCCCATAACACAGGGTCAATGAGGGCTCCCCATGTGTGGCAAGTTGGGGAACAGCCATAACAAGCCAGACTCCTATATCTGGCCATCCAATCACCAAGACTTCCTTTTCTCCATGTATTTTTTTACCCATCTCAGCTATGAAATCAACCCTATAGTAATTGTAACCAAATTCTACTAAATAAAGCCAAATGTCCCAGGCTAGACCTAGTTTAGGTCAACACAATGATTTTGACTCAGGCATGTCCTATGGATCATAAAATTAAAAAAACCTAAAATAAATTTACTTAACAATAAACTTAAAAGGTTATGATTTACTAAAAATAGATGTTGCTCCCTTCAACCTCTCAATTTAACAGGGTAGCATGCTAGGTCCATCCCACAGGGCAGTGGGAATTCCCACAAACCTCAGTCAACACAAAGTTCTCATGAGCTGGATTCTTTATGGTTCAGAGGACAAGGAAGACAAACTAGTAGACCAACCAAATCCTGAGGGTGGCCTCCTTGCCCCATTAAAAGAGACTGGCCCAGCTGACATAAAACAAATGCCAGTCCTACCAAAGTAATTATCTTTCCTAGCACCTCATGGTCTCTTAATAAAAATTGAATGTGCAAATGAATTTAATTCTCATCTTTTAAATTCTCATCTGTTAAAAAAAAAAGTAGTATTTCTACTGCTTACCTCAGCAGATTGTTTCAAAACAAACATTTTGCAAACCTTTTTTTTTTTTTAAACTAGACCTGGGATATTACTGGCATGGGGAAACCTCTTTTGAAGAAATTTCTTCCCCTGATGCCAATTGTCAACTCTATAATTTATACTATGAGAGTGTTTCCAGAGAGCCTCGAAGGTTGAGTAACTTGTCAGTGGTTACTCATCCAGTAAGTCACTAGTAAGATTTAAACTTAGATCTTCCAGTCTCCAAGGCTGGCCTTCTGTCTATTGAGTCATGTTGCCTCTTTTGAGAACTTAAATCATTATAAAACTGTGAGCAATAATTTTTGCTATTAAAAACATTCTCAAAACAAAAAAACCCAACAAATGTAAAAAAAATGTTTTTATATGTAATTTGGGAATTTTTAAAAATGGGGGAGAGATCCTGGGAAGATGGCAGAGTAGGTCAGAAAATTCCAAGCTTTCTAGATTTCCTCCACAAGGAAGAGAAAATAGCATTCCAGGGTGAAATAAACAAGAGTTGGGGAAGAGCAGTGGCTCTCCCAGGACAACTGGAGAAGACTGAGGAAAGACCTCAGGACAGAGATTTAGCCTGAGTGAAGTACCTCCAGGTTATCTCCACTGAAACAACAGACAAGGAGCCTTGGGGGTGGTTGGGTTGGGAGGAAGCCTCAGTCAGAGTAAATTCTCACCCCTCAGACAGTTTGGGGGGGGCGGGTCAGACATCTGAGCAGGGGAAGACTGAAATACCCTCTGTTGCTGAGGGATGTCAGACGCAGCTGTGCTGCCCAGATATTGTCTGGGCTGTGGCTAAAGAAACCAGCAAGGCCAGGTGAGTGTAGAAGCAGTGGGGTGGGGACATTGCTTGCTATGGGCACTTATAGGAGAACTGAGTTCTTGGTTTTGGCTCCAGGCCGGACGGGAGAACTGAAGGTCACGGCCACCAGAGGGTCCTCAGTGAGTAAGAGCACATAGTGTATATGCCTGGGGGCCCTAACTGTGGCTTGGAGAGGAAAAAGAGCGCTGAAGTTGGGTCCTTGACAAAGCTTCAAAATTAACAGTAAGAAGGGCCTGAGACCAGAGGCACCCTCCCCCACAGCCCAGGATTTGAGGTGATTATAATAACAAGTTGCTAAAACAAAATTAAAATAAGCAAGCAAAGGAGAAAGAATACAACCATAGACCAATACTATGGGAAGAGACAATACCGAGGTTTGTTTTCAGAGGAAGATATTGAAAGGAAAAAAAGCCTCTCCTACCCCAAAAAGTAACATCAATGGACTCCTGTCCAAAAAGAATTCTTGGAAGAACTTAAAAAGGGCTTTAAAAATCAAATAAGAGAGACTGCAGAAAAATGAGAAGCACATAAGAACAATCCAAGAAAAACCAGAAAATTATAAAAAGAAAATCAACCAGCTGAAAAAGGAGATTTAGAATCTTAAGGAGGAAAACAACTTGAAAGCTAGAATTGGGCAAGGGGAACTGAATGACATTATAAGATATCAAGAAATAATAAAATGAGACAAAAAGAATGAAAAACCAGAAGAGAATGTGAAATATCTCATAAAAACAACCAATCAAGAAAACTTAAAAATAATCATACTACCTGGAAGATATGATCAAAAAAAAAGAATCCTGATACAACAATACAAGAAATATTCAAGAAAATTGCCCTGAAGTTTTAAAATGAGAGGGGAAAGTATAAATAGAAAAAATCCACCAATCACCACCTGAAAGAGATCCTGAGATGAAAAATTACAGGAATATTATAGCCAAATTCCAAAAACCTCGGGTTAAGGAGAAAATATTATGAGCAACAAGAAAAAAAAAACAATTCAATTACTGCAGAGTCACAGTTATAATTACACAAGACCTAACAGCTGCTATACTAAAAGACCACAGGTCTTGGAATACTATGTATTGAAAAGCAAAAGAACTGGGGTTGTGGCCAAAAATAACTCACCCAGCAAAGTTAAATATAATACTGAACAAAAAAAATGGAAATTCAATGAAATGACAGACTTCTAGGTTTTTGTTGCAAAAAGATCAGAACTTAATAGAAAATTTGACATACAAGATCCAGGAGAAATATGAGATAAACATCAAGGAGCAACTATAAGAGATTCAATAAGGACAAACTGTTTACTCTTTATATGTGGAAATGTAAAGAATATGTTTAATATTGTCATTAGTAATTGGATAGTTTTAAAGTGGTGATTCTAAAAAGCAAAATTGTTTAGGAAAAGGTAAAAACAGCAATTATCTGATATAAAGAAAGTAGGAGAAGAAAAACTGATATACAGGAATCAAGTGGAGGGTTGGTAGTGATGGAAACCTAGATCTGGGTTAAAGATATACATATACATATATATGTATACATATTATATATATATGTGTGTGTGTGTGTGTGTGTGTGTGTGTATATATGTATAAAAGTCTTCTAAATGTATAAAGAAATAAGAGGATGTGGGAACATGATAAATGGGGGGTATAGAAGAGTGTACAGATTAAGATTTAGGAGGATGGGAGCAAAAGAAAAGGGAGGGACCCTTAGAGGACTGGGTAGAATAAGGTAAAGGAGGATAAGGGGAGAAGATAAGGGAGAGATTCTTTAAAAGGGTGTGGAATAGGGAGGTAGTGGTTAGAAATAAACTAGAGGAGGAATAGGGTAAAGAGAGAGCCTGAAAAAAACAATAAAAAATAAGATGGAGGGAAATACATAAATAGTAATTATAACTTTGAATGTGAATAGGATGAATTCACCTATACAACAGAAATGAGTAGCAGAATGGATTAAAAATCAGAATCAGATAATATGCTGCTTATAAGAAACACATTTAAAAATGAGAGGGGCGGCTAGGTGGCGCAGTGAGTAGAGTGTCGGCCCTGGAGTCAGAAGGACTTGAGTTCAGATCCGGCCTCGGACACTTAATGCACACACAAACAAAAACCTAGCCGTGTGACCTTGGGCAAGTTACTTAACCCCAATTGCCCCCCAAAAAGCAAAAAAAAAATTTTTTTTAATTTAGAAAATCAGAAATATTAAATGTTTCCTTTACAGACCACAATGCAATAAAAATTATATTTAATAAGGGACCATGGGAACACAGGAAAAAACTAAATTGAGACTAAACAACTTAATCTTAAAGAATGTATGTAGTGGTGACAGTGGTGGCAGCAGTGGAGGTGGTGGCAGTGTCTGCTTCCAGAGCTTTCAGTCCCCAGATGGTAAGGGGATTGAACAACTCCTCAGAAGGAGATTACAGGGATCTCTTTGCTGGCACTGAAGCAGAATTCTGTTGCTTTGTCCATATTGGGATCTGGGTCACTGCCCTGGATGGCAGTCCTGCAGTGAGGAATAGCACTGCCATAGCATAGTTTGTGGCAGTAGTAGAAAGGAAACCCTCCTCCCAATTCCAGGGCAGAAAAGAGTGCTTGTGGTCATTCACTGACCAGAACACAGACCAGAACAGGAGTAAACACCTCTCCTTTGATCATACCACCTTAAAAGAACTGAAAACTTACAGGTCCTTAGAAGTATCTCCGAAAGCACCTGCACAAAACCCCTGAAACTTGGGACAGTATGCCCTCCACACCAGAAGCAGAGCGCTACCTTAAGAAAGAATTAAAGTCAAGTAATTGGCTGGGAAAATGAGCAAAGAGTAGGAAAAAAAAAACCTTATACTATAGACTCTTACTTTGGTCACAAGGAAGATCACAGCACATTCAGAGGAAGACAACAAAGTCAAAGCTCCTATATCTAAAGCCTCCAACTAAAACATGAATTGGTCTCAGGCCATAGAAAAGCTCAAAAAGGATTTTGAAAACCAAGTAAGAGAAGTAGAGGAAACATTGGGAAAAGAAATGAGAGTTACGCAAGAAAAATCATGTAAAATAAGTCAACAGCTTTCTAAAGGAGACTCCCCCCCCCCCACAAAAAAATACTCAGGAAAATAACAACTGAAAAATAGGCTAACCCAAATGGCAAAAGAGGTCCAAAAAGCTGATGAGGAGAAAAATACCTTAAAAAGAAGAACTGGTCAAATGGAAATAATTCCTTTTTTTTTTCTTTTTTGAGGGGGAGGGCATGGCAGCTGTGGTTAAGTGACTTGCCCAAAAGTCACATGGCTAGTAAGTGTGAAGTGTCTGAGGCCAGATTTGAACTCAGGTCCTCCTGACTTCAGGGTGGTGCTCTATTCACTGTGCCACCTAGCTGTTACAAAAATAATTCCTTAAAAATTAGAATGAAGCAAATGGAAGCTAATGATTCTATGAGAAATAAATTATAAAACAAAACTAAAAGAATGAAAAAATAGAAGACAATGTCAAATATCTAATTGGAAAAACAACTGACCTGGAAAATAGATCCAGGAGAGATAATTTAAAAATTATTGGACTACCTGAAAGCCATGATCAAAAAAAGAGCCTAGACACCATCTTTCAAGAAATTAGCAAGGAAAACTGCCCTGATATTCTAGAATGAGAGGGGAAAATAGAAATTGAAAGAATCCACCAATCACCTCCTGAAAGAGATGCCAAAAGGAAAACCCCCCAGAATATGGTAGCAAAATTCCAGAGTTCCCAGGTCAAGAAGAAAATATTGCAAACAATCAGAAGGAAACAATTCAAGTCTTGTGGAAACATAATCAGGAGAACACAAGATCTAGCAGCTTCTACATTAAGGGATAAGAGGGTTTGGAATATGATATTCCAGAGGTCAAAGGAGCTAGGACTAAAACCAAGAATTACCTACCCAGCAAAACTAAGTATAATCAATGAGGAAAAATGGATATTTAATGATGTAGAGGAATTTTTCTTTCTTTTCTTAATTTATTTATTTTTTGTTTTCAACAGTCATTTCCACAAGATTTCAAGTTCCAAATTTTCTTCCCATCTCTTTCCTCCCTGATACCCCAAAATGATATGCATTCTGATTACCCCTTCCCAGTCTCTCCTCCCCTCTATTATCCCACCCCCCTCTCTTATCCCTTTCCCTCTTATTTTCTTGCAGGGCAAGATATATTTCTATATCCCATTGCCTGTATATCTTATTTCCCAGTTGCACATAAAACATTTTTTTAAGATTTGTTTTTAAAACTTTGAGTTCCACATTCTCTCCCTTCTTCCCTCCCCACCCTCATTGAGAAAGCAACAATTCAATACAGGTTATACATGTGTAGTTATGTAAAAACACTTCCATAATAGTCATGCTGTGAAAGACTAACTATATTTCCTTCCATCCTATCCTTCTCCCCATTTATTCTATTTTTTCCTTTGACCCTGTCCCTTTTCAAAAGTGTTTACTTATCACTACTCCCTCCCCCAATTTGTCCTCCCTTCTATCATCCCTACTCTCTTATCCCCTTCCCTGCTACTTTCCTGTAGGGTAAGATACTCAAATGAATGTGTATGTTCTTCCCTGCTTAAGCCGAATTCAATGAGAGTAAGGTTCACTTATTCCCTCTCACCTCCCCCCTCTTCCTCTCCATTGTAAAATTTTTTTCTTGCCTCTTTTATGTGAGATAATTTACTTCCATTCTATCTCTCCTTTTCTCCTTCTCCCAATATATTCCTCTCTCACCCTTTAATTTCATTTTTTAGATATCATCCCTTCATATTCAACTCACGCTGTGCCCTCTATCTATATATACATATGTTAAATATATATGCATACATATATAGTTCTCTCTCTCTCTCTCTCTTTCTCTCTCTCTCTCTCTCTCTCTCTCTATATATATATACATATATATATATTCCTTTCAACTATCCTAATACTGAGAAAAGTCTCATGAGTTACAAATGTCTTTCCATGTAGGAATGTAAACAGTTCAACTTTAATAAGTCCCTTGTGATTTCTCTTTCCTGTTTGCCTTTTCTTTTCTTTTTTTCTTTTCTTTTTTTTTTGGAGGGCACTTGGGGTTAAGTGACTTGCCCAGGGTCACACGGCTAGGTTTTTTTTGTTTTTTGTTTTTGTGTGTGTTTAAGTGTCTGAGGCCGGATCCGAACTCAGGTCCTTCTGACTCCAAGGCCAGTGCTCTACTCACTGTGCCACCTAGCCGCCCCTGCCTTTTCTTTTCTTTTTTTTTTTTGCAATTTATTTACTTTTGGTTTATAACATTTAGTTCCACAGTTTCTTGAGTTTCAAATTTTCTCCCCTTTCCTTTCCTCCCCCCGCCCCCCGCAATGGCAGCATGCAATCAAATATAGGATCTACAAATACCTTCACATTAAACATTAGTCAAATTGTAAAGAAGGATTATAACCAATGGACTGAACAATGAGAAAGAAGAAACAACAAAAAAAGAGAGAGACAGCAAGGAGATTGCTTCAATCTGCATTCAGACTCTGTAGTTCTTTCTCTGGATGTGGATATTCCTTTCCATCATGAGTCTTTTGGAATTGTCTTATAACTTTACATTGCTGAGAGGAGCCCAGTTTATCAAAGTTAGTCATCACACATACTATATGTCTGTAATTGTGTACAAAGTTCTCCTGGTTCTACTTTCCTCACTCAGTATCAGTTTATGTAAGTCTCTCCAGGTTATTATGAAGTCTGTCTGCTCCTCATTTCTTATAGCACAGTAGTATCCCATTACATTCATATACCACAACTAGTTTAGCCATTCCCCAACTGATGGGCATCCCCTTGATTTCCAATTCTTTGCCACCACAAAAAGATCTACTATAAATATTTTTGTACAAATGGGTCCTTTTCCCACTTCTATGATCTCTTTGGGATACAGCCCTAGCAGTGGCATTGTTGGGTCAAAGGGCATGCATTTATTTATAGCCCTTTGGGCATAGTCCCAGATTGCCCTCCAGAATGTTTGAATGAGTTTACAACTCTACTAACAATGTATTAGTGTTCTAATTTTTCCACATCCTCTCCAGCATTCATCATTATCCTGTTTTGTCATCTTAGCCAATGTGTCTGGTGAGATGTGGTACCTCGGAGTTGCCTGTTTATCTTTTCATGCTTCTCTTGATTCTTGTATTTGAAAGTCAAATTTTCTATTCAGTTCTGGTCTTTTCATCAAGAATGCTCGAAAGTTCTCTGTTTCATTGAATATCCATTTTTTCTCTTGAAATAATTATACTCAGTTTTACTGGGTAGGTCATTCTTGGTTTTAATCTTAGCTCCTTTGACCTCTGGAATATCATATTCCAAGTCCTCTCATCCCTTAATGTAGAAGCTGCTAGATCTTGTGTTCTCCTAATTATGTTTCCACAATACTTGAATTGTTTCTTTCTGGCTGCTTGAATAGTTCTCCTTGACCTGGGGACTCTGGAATTTTGCTACCATATTCTGGGGAGTTTTCCTTTTGGCATCTCTTTCAGGAGGTGATTGGTGGATTCTTTCAATTTCTATTTTCCCCTCTAGTTCTAGAATATCAGGGCAGTTTTCATTGCTAATTTCTTGAAAGATGGCGTGTAGGCTCTTTTTTTGTTCATGGCTTTCAGGTAGTCCAATAATTTTTAAATTATCTCTCCTGGATCTGTTTTCCAGGTCAGTTGTTTTTCCAGTGAGATATTTGACATTGTCTTCTATTTTTTCATTCTTTTAGTTTTATTTTATAATTTCTTTATTTCTCATAAAATCATTAGCTTCCATTTACTTCATTCTAATTTTTAAAGAATTATTTTCTTCAATGAGTTTTTGAACCTCGTTTTCCATTTGACCAATGCTGCTTTTTAAGGCATTCTTCTGCCCATTGGCTTTTTGGACTTCTTTTGCTATTTGGGTTAGCCTATTTTTAAGGTGTTATTTTATTCAGTATTTTGGGGGTCTCCTTCAGAAAGGAGACTTGTTGTCCAAGTCTCCAAATATTAAAAACAACTTGTTGACTTGTTTTTCATGATTTTCTTGTATTACTCTCATTTCTCTTCCCAATGTTATTTCTCTTACTTGATTTTCAAAATCCTTTTTGAGCTTTTCTATGGCCTGAGACAAATTCACATTTTTCTTGGAGGCTTTAGATATAGGAGCTTTGACTTGGTTGTCTTCCTCTGAATGTGTTGTGATCTTCCTTGTCACCAAAGTAAGAGTCTATAGTACAAGTTTTTTCCCCCTACTCTTTGCTCATTTTCCCAACCAATTACTTGACTTTAATTCTTTCTTAAGGTAGGGCTCTGCTTCTAGTATAGAGGGCATAGTGTCCCAAACTTCAGGGGTTTTGTGCAGCTGTTTTCAGAGATATTTCTAGGGACCTGTAAAATTTCAGGTCTTTTAAGGTGGTATGATCAAAGGAGAGATGTTTACTCCTTTTCTGGACTGTTTTCTGGTCTGTGAGTGACCATAAGCACTCAGGATTCCCTCTCCATCTCTACCACAAGCTCTGTCACTCCAGCATTCCTCCTCACCCCAGGAGCACCAGCCAGAACTATGACCCAGATCCAAGCAGGATAATGCAAGAGAATTCTGTCTCAGCTCCAGCAAAGAAATCCCTGCATTCCCCCTCTGATCAGCCACTTGATCCCCATATCATCTGTGGGCAGGGAGCTCCTAGAAGCATACCTCCTCCACCCTGGGTCTATGACTGGACAGAACTCCTCTTTCACCCAGGTCCAACAGAGTTTTCCCACTGACCTTCTCTGTTGTCTTTGGTGTTTGTGGGCCAAAAAGTCTGGAAACCACCACAACTGCCAGTGATTCAGTTCCCTGAGGCCTGCTTTGGCCCATCTATGCCAGTATGGGCCCACACTGGACTGTGCTCTGCTCCCAGTTCAGTGTGATAGACCCTTCCTGTAGACTTTCCAGGCTGTCTTGGGCTGGAGATTTGTTTCACTCTGTCATTTCATGGGTTCTTCAACTCTAGAATTTGTTTAATTTTTTACAAGTATTTAGAGGGGTTTGGGGAGAGAATTCAAGCAAATCCCTGCTTTTACTCTGTCATCTTCACTCTGCCCTGATGTAGAGGAATTTAATGCATTCCTGAGAAGCCAGAGCTAAATAGAAAAACTGACTTTCAAATACAAGACCCAAGAGAAGCATGAAAAGGTAAAAAGAAAAGAGAAATCATAAGGGACTTATTAAAGTTGAATTGTTTATATTCCTGCCTGAAAATGTGATGTTTGTAACTAATGAGACCTTTCTCATTATTAGGGTAGTTGGAGGAAATATATAGACAGAGGGCACAGGGTGAGTTAAATATAAAGGAATGATATCTAAAAAATAAAATTAAGGGGTGAGAGAGGAATGTAATGGGAGAAGGAAAAAGGGAGAGGTAGAATGACATAAATTACCTCATGTGAAAGAGGCAAAAAAAGTTTTTACAGTGGAGGGGAAGGCAGGGAGGTGAGAGGGAATGAGTGAACCTTTCTTTCATTGGATTTGACTTATGGAGGAAATAACATACAGACTCAATTGGGTATGGAAATCTATCTTACCCTACAGGAAAGTAGGAAGGAAGGGGATATGAGAGGGAGGTAATAGAAGGGAGGTCAGATTGGGGAAGTGGATAATCAGAAGCAAACGCTTCTGAGAAGGGACAGGGTCAATTCTAGAGAACAGAATAAATGGGGGATAGAATAGAATGGAGGGAAATAGAGTCTTTAACAATATGACTATTATTTTGCATGACTATACGTGTACAATTTATATTGAATTGCTCGCCCTCTTGATGAAGGTGGGTGTGGAGGGAGTAAGGGGAAGACTTTGGAACTCAAAGTTTAAAAAAAACAAATATTAAAAATTGTTTTTATATGCAACTGGGAAATAAGATAACAGGCAATGGAGTATAAAAACTTAGCTTAGCCCACAGGAAAATAGAAGGGGAAGAGAAGGGCAGATGATAGAAGTGAAGGCAGATTGGGAGAAGGGGTAATCCAAATGCATGCCGTGGTAGGATGGAGGAGGGGAGAGATGGGGAGAAACAATTGGAATTCATAATCTTGTAGAGGTGAATATTGAAAACTAAAATAAATAAATAAATTAAAATGTGGGGGGAAAGAACACTTGAAAATATAAGCATAAATGGACTTTTCCTTAAGTTTATAAGAAGCATTTACCTAAAACCATTAGGAAGGATTATTTGTAATGTGGATAAGCCTTCCCAGTAAGATCAGGTTTAAAATAAGGATGCCCACTGTCACCAATATTATTCAATACTGTATTGGAAATCCTAAGAAGAATAGTAAGAGAAGAAAAAGAAATAGAAGGAATCAGAATAGGGAACAAGGGAACAAAACTCTTTTTTTGCAGATGATATGATGATATATTTGGGAAAATCCTAAAGATTAAACTAAATTTTAAACTATTAAACTAAATCCTAAACTATTAAACTAAAAAGTTAATTGAAATAATTAACAATTTTAGCAAAGTAGCAGGATATAAAGTAATGCCACACAAATCATCAGTATTCCTATATATTTCCAATAGGATTTTTCAGGAAGAAATAGCTGGAGATATCCCATTTAAAATAACTCTAGACAGTATAAAATACTTGGGAACATACATACTTAAACCCAGGATCTATTTTAAAAAAATTAAAAACTATACACAAATAAAATCAGATTTAAATAAATGGAGAAATATTAATTGTATGGGGGTAGGCAGGGCCAATATAATAAAAATGATAATTTTACCAAAAAATAATCTATATATTCAGTGCTTTCCCAATTAAATTACCAAAAACTTATTTTATGGAGCTAGAAAAATAAAAGTAATATTCATTTGGAAGAACAAAAGGTCAGGAATATCAAAGGAACTATTGGAAAAAAATGTAAAGGAAGGCGATTTAGCAGTACCAGATCTTAAACTATATTATAAGGCAGTAATTATCAAACCTATCTGGTACTGGCTAAGAAATAGAAAGGTAGATCAGTGGAACAGAGTAGACTTACAACCTATAGCAACAAATGAATATAGTTAGTCAGTGTTTGACTAAAGTGTGAAGACTTAAATTTTCAAGATAAGAATTCATTATTTGATAAAAATTGTTGGGAAAGGTAGAAAGCAATCTGGCAGATATTGAGCATAGACCAATACCTTACACCATTTATGAAGACAAGGTCAAAATGGATACATTACCTAGATATAAAAGGAGATATTAAAAGAAAATTTGACAAACATGGAACATATTACCTATTAGACTTATGGATAGGTAAAGAACAATTTATGGACAAATGAGTTAGAGAGTTTTGTAAGGTGTAAAATAAATATTCTTGATTACATTAAATTAAAAAGGTTTTGTGCAAATAAAACAAATGTAGCCAAGATCAGAAGGAAAGCAGAAAACTGGGTAAGAATTTTTATAGACAGCTCCTCAGATAAAGGCCTCAGATAAAGACCTTTGTCAAATCTATAAGAATGTGAATTTCCAATAGATAAATGGTCAAAAGATATAAACAGGCAGTTTTCCAATGAAGACATCAAAACAAGTTATAACCATATGAAAAATGATCTAAGTCATTATCAATTAGAAAAATGCAAATTAAAATAACCATGAGATATCATTTTATACCTATTAGATTGGCTAATAACAGGGGAAAGTGACAAATGTTGAAGGAAATGTGGAAAAATTGGACTTTAATTCATTGTTGGTGGGTCTGTGTACTGGACCAACCATTTTGGAGAGAAATTTGGAATTATGCCCAAAGAGTTATTAAATTGCCTATACCCTTTGGCCTAGCAATACCACTATTCGGTGTGTTTCCCAAGATGATTAGGGAAAATGGCAAAGAACCTACATGTTCTAAAATATTTATAGTAGCTCTCTTTGTGGTGGCAAAGACCTGGAAATTACAGGGGTGCCCATCATTTGGGGAATGGCTAAACAAATTGTGGTATATATTCAATGATAAGTTTAATGATTTTAGAAAAGCATGGGGAGAAAATCAAATAATGAAGAGCAAAATGAGCAAAACCAAGATATAGTTAGTCTTTCACAACTTTTTTGGTTTTTGGAGGGCAATTGGGGTTAAGTAACTTGCCCAAGGTCACACAGCTAGGTTTTTGTTTGTGTGTGCATTAAGTGTCTGAGGCTGGATCCGAACTCAGGTCCTTCTGACTCCAGGGCTGACACTCTACTCAGTGCGACACCTAGCCACCCCATGTCTTTCACAACTTTCACAACATTCACCAAGCAGAACCAATGTATACAGTAGCAGCAGTGTTGTTTTAAGAACAACTTTGAGCAACCAAGTCATTCTATTATAAACACCCAAATTAACCTCAAAGATCCTATGAAGGAAAATTCTGTTTGAATCCAGAAAGTAGTATTGCTGTGGTATAGGAAATGATGAGCCAATTGATTCGGAAGAAAAAAAAAAGTTCAGTAAAACTAACAAATCAGCCAGAAAAAAATGCATATATCCATGCTTAATTGTAGCCTCCTTTAGTGGCAGGGAAGGGTGAGGTGATGGTAGGGGGAAGGGGCAGGGGGAGAGGGAGGAGGAAAAAAAAAAACAAAGTAAAAAGTAAACAGCAGAGAACAAAAGAAAACCCACAAGTAAGTAAAGCTGGGCAGCTTTGAAAACAATATATAATATTTACTATATAGGTTTTCTTGAAATAAAAATTTATTATCTTGTCTTGAATTCTCTCTTACGGTGTGTTGTGTACCTGGCAACTTTTTTTTCTTTTCTCATTTTGTATTTAAGTGTAAAATTAAAATAAAATTATCAACCGCCCCCAATCCAAACCCGCCTTCCCCCCCAAAAGAACATTCTCTGGCTGATATGTTAGTTTTGCTCAACGGTTTTTTTTCCTTTCTTTTTATTTTTATTTATTTAAAGCAATTGGGGTTAAGTAACTTGCTCAAGGTTACACGGCTAGTCATTGTTTATGTGTGGGTGCTCATTTTCTGAGGCCGGATTCCATCCTGGGTCATCCCAACTCCGAGGCCAGCGCTCTTACTCACTGCGCCACCTAGCCTCCCCTCCTCTCTTTTTATTAAAAGATGTTACTCTGGTTGGAGGGGGAGAAGAAAGGACTTTGGGAAATGAAGAGGAGATATCAATTAAAATTGGAGAAAAAAACCCAACAGAGAAAAATTTTCTCGTATGTGTGTGTGTGTGTGTGTTGCCTCATCCACTGCACTGACAGGAAGCATAGTAGATTATTGGATCTGGAATCAAAGGAAATGAATTAAAATCTATCGCCTGTGGGACTTCAGGCAAATAATTTAACCTTTCTGGTCCTCAGTTTCTTTGATATAAAAGTGTTAGACTATGTGATCTTAGAAGATCCTTTTCCATCTCTGAATTTCTGATTCTTTTTCTGTAAACTAATGAAGGAATATGAATGACCATGTCATCGTTTTCCTGGTACTCCCCTCTTAATACCAGAGTGTAGTAAGTATGACTTCCAAGTAATTTGACAACTTTTTTTCTGTGTGAAATGAATCTCACTAGTTTTGATTCACACCTCACACAATGCACACTCACTGTAACTACACAGTTATAATTTATTAATTCATATTGGTCAGTTTCTCTTCCTTGGGGCCTTAATCAGCCCTTAGGTTCAGTTGTCTAGTGGGGTACTTTTAAAAAAATTATGCCAAAGGGATGAATTTTTAGAATTATTGCTGTAGGGCTCTAAATACCTTTAAAATTGCTAATTAAAAAAGAAATATCCTAACGTTTCACAGCTCATTCCTGTTAGCTGTGCCAATTCAAATGCTCGTTAGTATCTTTCTACTGTGATGCCATTTGGTACCTTACTATTGCACTGAATAGAAACTTGGTGACCTGAATGGGCCTGGCCCAGCCTTTTCCTGAGGAGAATCTGGTGGTAGGGAAAAACTCCACAAGCATGAGGTCTTTTTCACCCTCTGTCTTTAACATTTCAGTTATTTCAGCGCTGTAACGAATTGGCTCATTAGTTGTAAGCTCAAAGAGCTGAGTTAAGTCTCAGCTACAGAATGACTTGAGTCTCTCCAAACAGCTCCAGATAAACCAATCCTTCAAAGTGATAGGCGCAGCTTCTCTTTGCTCATGTGTGGAGCTCAACAGAAGTGTGATGCCACCTGCTAATGGCACTTCCTCTACCACATAGCCATTATCCCCCAGTTAGGATACATAAAAAGACATTATAGAACTATTCCCTTTACCTGCATAAGAAAAGACCACAAAATTTACAAAGAACAAAAGTACAGTGCTATTATTGCCTTGGGACTGGGTAAGTTTCTAATCAATCACTCAGCATTTATTAAGCACCAACTATGTGCTTAATAACACTTAATAACACTGGACTGTGTTGGAGATACAAAGAGTCAAAAGATAGTCCTTTCCCTCAAGGAACTTACAATTGAATGGGGGAGACAACATGCAAAAAAATATATATGAAACATGCTTTTGCAGGAAATATGAAAATAGGAAATAACAGAAGGAAGGCAATAGAATTAAGAGAGAAGGAGAAAGCATTCCTATAAAAAATGGGATTTTAGTTGAGACAAAGAAATTTAAGGAAGCCAACAGGCAGAGTTGAGAAGGGAGAGCATTCCCAGCATGGGGGAACAACCAGAGAAAATTCTTGGAGTTGACTCTGACATGTCATTGTGGTGACATACCCATTCCAGAGTTAATGAAGTCTTACTTAAATTAGTGTGCAGGTCCCTGCCTTTGTTTGCAGCACCAACTGGGGTCAGACTAACTTTGCCTATTAGGCTAGACAAATTCCAGGCCTTGACACCTGGTCACCGGGTAAACCTTTGAATAGGTGGGTCTTTGAGAGAAAGGGTGAGACCAGGGAAATGTGATATCATAATGCCTTGCTGCAATGCAACTATCATCTCATTGGTGGGATATTTTCCCCTCTCATGAAGGTCACAAACCAAACTTCCTTTTTATTCTCTGCATATCTTAGCTATTTCCTTCTATAAACCCTGCAGAGAAATTCTCCCCAAATGCCAAAGACCATTGTCAAAGAGGTCAATCAACTCCATTTTAAGAGCTTATGGACATGAATGTGGCAATCTAGTTTGTAAATCTACCAGGTCCCTACATGATCAGTCTCTCTCCTTTTCCTGTTTTACATGTCCTCAGGAAGATCTGAGTTCAAATCTGGCCTCAGACACTTACTAGCTGTATGATCCTGGGCAAATCACTTTAACTTCTATCTGCCTTAGTCTTGTCATCTGCAAACATGCAGATAATAATAGCACATCTCTCCCAAGTGTGAGAATCAAGTGAGGTATTTATAAAACATTAGCACAATGAGTGGCACATAATAAGTACTTAATAAATTCTAGTTCCTTCCACCCTCACCCCCATGATATATGCCACTTCTTGCATATAGGTCCTCTGAGAATAAAGGACAAAACCAACAACAATATTGCAGGCAACACAGTATAGTATACTTGTACCCATCAAATATCTTTCCATTACTTTCCTGGTCAAGAGTCTTGATTCTTCTGAGATCCTGGTGTTCTATGATTTGTAATCATAATATCAATGGGAGAACGTAAGTATGGGAAAAAAAAGGGCTTCGGTACCAGGAAACAGTTTGGGATTATTGGAAGCACCGCTTGATTTTTCCTCCTCCTATTCAATTATAGGCATAGCTTATTCAATGATTGTGCAGTAATTGTTCAAGAAATCTGTATCGATGGACTAACAATCATAATGTATCATGTCAACAAAAACAATACAAGTATAACCAAAGTGGGCTTACCTGGTGTTCTATGGACTCAAAGTCCCAATTAACCAGAATACAGTTCAATAAGCAATAACTTACCTTCATGACAATGACCCTGGAACATGGCAGAGTTCTAAAATACCTTCTAAAACACTTTATAAAGAGTATCCCCAAAATCTTAGTGCAGTTTTAATCTATGAAAGCTTAAAACTGTGCTAAGACTATTAGAATACTTTATGTAACATCACAGAAAGTTTAAATTATAGTTAATATAATTTTAATGTTAAAATGGTTAATGGAGAATAATAATTATCTTTGAATCAAATACCATTATACAGAAATATCTGTAGTCAATTGATTTTTAAAGCAACTTAGTTACAACCCTATAAACTAAACTAACTTTTAAACTATATTTTACTTTTAAAAATTAACATGTGCTTAATGTAAATGACAAAGATGGTATTTTATGTTCATGATGTCCTGCTGCACTATCATTTATCACCTATTTTCTAATAAAGCATATCATGATTTTTAAAAAAATCAATTCTACATTCAAAAATTTTTAAAAAATCAATTAAAATATCTTGACCAAAATCGTTAGTTTCTAATATTGGAAACTAACGGTTTTGGTCAAGACTTTTGAATTGATCTGCATTCATCTATAAGCCAGCAGGCTGTCCTTATAGATGTCTATATAAGGACAGCGTGTCCTTATATAGCCTGTGTAGCTGTCCCTTATACCCTGTGTAGCCTTGGGCAACTCATCTAACCTCTCCAGGACTTAGTTTCTTTGCTTGGAAAATGAAAAGGTTATATTACATTACCTCTGAGGTCTCTGATAGCTTTAGATCTATGATCCTATGATGACCTCCAAGGCCCCTTCCAACTTTCAAACTATTCTCCTGTCATCCTATGACCTAATTTGAATGCCTTCTGGAAGGCTGCAAAGTCTGATTCACCCTTCAAATTTTTCCCAGATGAACTCTTCAATTTTATTAAGAGCTAATATTTATTTAGCACTCTATAGTCTGCCAAGTGATTTACATACATTATATCTCATCCTCAGGGCAGTTCCGGGAGCTAGATGCTATGATTATCTTCCTTTTGTGGTTGAGGAAACTGAGACTCCGAGAGGTTAAGACTAACCTTACCCAGGTTAACACAGCTAATAAGGAGGAAGTTGAGCCCAGTTCTTATCTCCATATCCACCATTTCATCCACTCTACTGTGAAGCCTATCACTGGAAGCAGGAAAGGCTGTGAATTACTAGATACAGAGGGCAATTCTGTTTTCCAAGATAAAAACAAATTTAGGATTTATTGAAAATAAGTCTTGTTATTACTATGGGGAAAATTATCTTTATACATTGTCTTGCCTTAAGGAATATGTCTATTCTATTCTCCTTTCTTTTCCAACATTTATTTAATTTTTATCAAGGGGATTTTTCTGGAATTTATATTACTTTATTATCTAGTGTATATATGTCATATATACATAGTTGTTGGCATATTGTCTTCCTCATTAGATTGTGAGCTCCTAAGGGCAAGGACTTTATCTTTCTTTTTAACCCAAGGGCTAGGCACAGGACCTAGCATATATTAAGCACTTAATAAATGCCTATTGATTTTTAGATAGATTTCTTTTTAAATAATATTTTATTTTTCCCCAATTAACAAGTTAAAACAATTTTTTTAACATTCTAAAATAGTTTTGAATTCCGAATTCTAGCCCTCCCTTCCTCTCTCTTCTCCCCCTTCCCTGAGATGGTAAGTAATCCTATAGAGGTTATACATGAGCAAGCATACAAAACATTTTTGTGGATAGATTTCTAAGCCAAAATAACTTTGTTTCCACCTTTCAAAACTTCATCTTCTAGGACGCAACCTTTCAGATGGTTTCTAATAGTATCGCAAATTTGATACCACCTCACTAAATCTCAACAGTATCTTTCCATGCAACTGGACACCAGGTTCCTAGTAGTTAGCTTGAAAATGTATGGTATCAGAACTATGATTATTTCTCCTAGATCAACCTAGTTTCTTTTAGATTCTTCAGATGAAGTTCATGCAATTTTCTATGACTTTGTTAAGAAGGTCAGCACATTTATCAGCCTGGATCACAATCCATTATGGCCTGGTAGGCAGCCACATCTTATGTTTGTATTTATGAAATCCATTATGCAGGAGGGTTGATTTTCCTTTTGGCATGTGCAATAAGATTGCCTCTGAAGTACCTTTGGAACTCCTTGCTACTGTAATGGAGTCATCCTATGGAACATGCCCAAAGCTGTTCTTTGGGGCTTCCTTATGTATGACTCAGCACTTAGGTGCACTGGGGACAATGAGGCTTTGGCTGCTTCTGGAAAAAAACTATCAATTTGGTACAATGGAAACAAATCCCTTAGTCTTCCTCCCTCACCACATATATAGCCACAGCAGCATAGAGGCAAGATGTTATATCCATTAAAAAGGAGGAAAAACTTCTGGCTTGCTAGTCCTCCTTCAACACTCCAGATGGCATCTTGTAATTCTGACACTTCCAATGAGTGGTAAAGGAGGGATGGACTTCCTCCTTCATGGCCAAATGTGGCCATTCCTACATGGCAGGTAGCGCATGGGGACTCCAAGTAGGATAGCTCATACCTGATAGCCTTTTGAGCTTTGAGTTTCCTTTCCTGAGTAGGCTAATGAACATGGCTTTTGAGATGACTTAGAGGTGAACTCCTATGTTTAAGAAGTTCTGGGCCATTGCATGGAGCTGACTGGTAGCAGAGGGAATTCCTGCATTAAAGAGGATACCATTGAAAAAAGGAAGAGCCCAATCCCTGACTTGACTTGTCAAAAGACATGTCTTGGGAGCCAATGCAGGGCCAAGGTGAAATTTAAAAAACCTAGTCACCAGTCCTGCTAATTGCTTCATGTTTAGATGATTTTAAGTATCAACTTCCAGGCAGAACATAATAGTAGTTCGTATTATTGCTTGTTTAATATTCATTTCTGTCAGATGTGTTATTGTGGGTATTCTTTAGTTAGCATTTCTTTTGGATATTGAAAATAAATACCTGTCTATTGTACCTTGAGAACCTTTTTATTCCCCACCTTTTGTGGAGACCTAAATATGAAACAAAATGGAAATTATAAGTCAATTGCCCTGTAGGGTGGCCTGGTGGTGGGTTTAATAAGCTGAAGAGAATGAGAAAAGGAAGCTTAACCCTTCTGATCAGAAGTCACACTCCCCCAAAATTGAACCTGGTGTGGACTGTGTGCATGAGTAGGTCAAGAGACGAGAGAGTTCTTTAAGTGGAGATGTAAGTGGGAACAGTGAGTGCCTCCAGCCCCTTGAATTCAGGAGCAGTAATTGTTGTTACACTATTTTCACATGCTTACTGTAAAGAGTTCAGGTAATCAGTTGTATAAATCAGTGATCAAGCCCCTAGCAGTGCAAACAAAACACTCTATTCATAGACCATGCTATTAACCAAATAACAAAATATTTAAAGGCATTTGAATTATATGTAACATGGGGCCAAAAATGGAGATCATGAAACAAAACTTCATTCTTCAGGGTATAGCAAAAGAACAATGAGAATATAATATTGTATTAGTAGTCAGACATAATCTCTGCATTGAATGTTTCTGTTTAATTGTTTTTCTTAATCACAAAAGAAGTAGGATTCAAGTTGAAGGGGATTAAAAACAAAGGCATCAATAAAATATTTTAAAACAGTACTATCTTTAATTGGAATAAAATAACAAGATAACTTTCCAAAGAAAATAAATGAGCCATAAGCTCTAACCATCTTCCTGTGAAAATTCATGACTGGTATTTCAACTCAATTAATTCAGTATTAGCACTGAGATCTCTGAAACTTCTTGGGGCTAGATTCACTTTAGCTCCAGCAGTGAGTGGACCTTTCCCTCCAAGTGGAATTGATTTCCTGGGATGTTGTCCTCCTGAGGCTCCAGACTCCAAATATACCAAGTATAGGTTTCAGTACTCATATTGAATAGTAATATGAAACAGTGATGATGAACTAAGCAAAACAAACCAATGGATGTCAGAGGACCTGAGTTCAAATCCTGAATTTGCCATTTGTTACCTAGGTGTCCTTTATTAAATCACTTCATTTCTCTAAAACTCAAGTTTCCTCAACTATAAAATGAGGTAATTGGACTTAATGATCTTATAGCGCCCTTTCAGTTCTAAATGTGTGAAACTGCAAGCTAAGTTCTTAAAGGCCAACTCATGTTTTTTGTTTCAGTGTTCTTCTAAATGTTCCAAAGGATTCAAGCCACAGTCCCCATTTTGCCTTTCTACCTTTGAATCTTTTTGCCTATAACCCCACAGTCAAAATCACTGATGGCATAGTTTTTCACAAATTTCTGATGATAAAATCCAGAATTCTAGTATAAGACTGGGGTGATGGATTTGCTCAATCCCATCCCACTTAAAGTAAGTAAATAAGCTAATAAGATAATCATTTAAGTCATAGGTCTTAGACCAAGAGTTCTTTACCATTTTTTAGTCATGGACCCTGCAGACAGTCTGATAAAGTCTAGGGGCCCCTTTGCAGAGTAATGTTTTTAAGTACAATAAATAAAATCATAGGATAACCAAAGATACCGATTCTACTGAAATACAGCTTCCAAAATATTTTAAAAACAAGTTCTCAGACCTTTAGATAAAGTGCAAAAAGTCGTTCAAACTGGAGTGATGCTGTACAAGAGTCATATTAAGATAGGTATAGGAAAACTTGTAATTGTCTATAAATTATCAGTCAAGTTAAGAAGGTATTCATTCCAGGAACTGAAGCTAGAATGACTTTCCAGAGCACCCTTGGGATACACTTGCCTAGGGAGGGAAGGAAAGGCGTTGGCTTCAGCCTTGGCCAAGTACCCTTTCTCTTCCTTCTTTCCCTTCAAACTTGCTGCCCCCTACACACACACACACACACACACACACACACACACACACACACACACACACACACACTTTGGCCAGAGGAGGACTTTGCAAGCTTCAAAGGCTCTGGAAGATTTGGGACTTGCCATCTTCCCATTAGTGTCCAGTGTCCTAGCTGCATCTTCAGATTAGCTGATGGAAGTATCGGCCCATAATAAAGGACAGATTCAACATATATACATAGCTCCGCAAAGGAACCCAAGAAAGAAACTATACCATGCTTACTGGGAACTTTTTCCAGCAATAAGGAGCTGTGAGTTACCCCTTTACTATATATGTTCTTGAGCCCCCATTCCCCCGGATGCTATGTCACAGACTTTTGGGGTAGACATTTTATACCAACAGTTCTTAGTAAACATCCCTTTCTAAAAGCTACTTAAGGCTGTCTGACTAAATGGTTTTCAACTAATAATCCTGCAGGAAGCATACCAGTGGGTATGCTCAAGCAAATGCCATCAGAGAATCACCCCTGACCCCTTAGAGGTATCCCTAGAACTCTGAGAGGGGAGATGCAGCCTTGCTCACAGATAATGAGATTCATTTGTAAGAGTGGGAGTTGAGATAAGGTTCTTAGAATTTATGAATTACCCTATACAAATCTTCAGCTGGTGCTTGTTCTTCAATAAAAGGTAATACGTTTTTTATCTTTCTTCAACACAACCTGTTCTTTTCAGAACCTCCTACCCAACAGCCTAGGAAATACTAGCATCTCTGTACCAGTCTACCATCATATCGGGGAGGAAACCCTACAGAAACATAAAAAATGTCTTTACCAGTGCTGCAGTCTCCATTTCCCCAGCTGGCACGGCTACTTGAAGACCAGGTGTAGTGCCAACACTATGTTCACAGTGCCTACAGTGGCTATGAATATGATGGCATAATTCTGAATTGCAAAATATAACAGACTCTCCACATAGAACACAGATCCAAAACATTTCTTCAAACACCAGAAAGCCAAATCCATCATAGCAACAAAGAAATCTATACACAATAACACTGTAAGGGGAACCACCACCCACAAGTCTTCCCCTTGCTAGGGCCTTCCCACAAATAAACACTCACAGCTCACTGCCTGCTTCCTCTCTCTCCCTCAGCTTTAACTACTCTGACTAACTTCCTCTGGGCTCTGCTCCACCCTTCCTGCTCCACCCATTTGGCAAGCTCCTCCCACCATAGATTCATGTGACTCAGGCTTCCATGTGACTCAAGCAGGTCACATGAACCTATTAAGGATGGGAAAGATCTTCCCATTAAGCAAAAATATGTTACCATTATACTAGGAAAAGCAAATACTTGACACCAAAGTCATTGACACTGTCAAATGGGCCAACAGTATAAACAGATATAATCTATCAATTGAAATTACTCCAGAGTATAATCCATATTGAACTGCTTATCTTCCCAGTAAGGGTGGGTGACAAGGGAGGAAGGGAATGAATCTGGAATTCAAAACTTTAAAATCAAATGTTTAAATATATGTATATATACACTGTTATTAATATTATTTTACATGCAAGTGGGAAATAAGATACACAGGCACTGGGGCATAGAGATCCACCATGTCCTACTAGAAAGTCAGAGGGTATGGGAGAAGATATGGGAGAGAGCAGATTGGAGGAGGGGATATCCAGTATGATCGATATTTTGGGGTGGTGGGTAGGAGGAAAAACAGGGAGAAAATTTGTAACTCAAAATCTGGTGGAAATGAATGATGTAAACTAGAAGTTAATAAAGCATTTGATATTAAAAAAAAAAAAAAAGAAATTACTCCAGAGATGATATGTTAGTTAGCTCCTTCTATATTACAGCCTAATTGGATACTTGCCTTCTGGTCCACTGATCTTTATCATCCAGCCTTGCTTTAAAAATGGAAATACCACTTTAGAAGATGCATTGGGGTATGCAGCCAGGTGGCAAAGTTGATAGAACTCTAGACATAGAATCAAGAAAACCTGAGTTCCAATTTGACCTCAGAAATTTGCTATCTGTGTGACCCTGGCCAAGCAATTTAATCTCTATTTACTTCAGTTTCCTGAAATGTGAAATGGGGATAATATCAGCACCTGCTTCTCAGGATTGTTGTAAGAATCAAATGAGTTAATATTTGTAAAGTGCTTAGCAAAATGCCTGGCACATAGTAGGCACTTAATAAATGCTTGTCTTTTTCCTTCTTTTGCTGCTGCAACCTAAGGACCATTTGAGTTTTTCAGGTGATTTGCTATGTGACCTTCTTATATGTGCTGAATCCCCTTCTCAAATGTGAATTTCTTGAGAGCAGAGACTGTCTTGCCTTTCAGTTTCATTCCCAGTATTTAGCTCAGTGTTTTGCACATAGTTAATGCTTAATAAATGATTTTTCATTTAATCACTGTCTTAGGATCAGTATTCTCACTGAGACTACCAGGTGGTACATTGTTCCAATCTACTGGCACTGCACTGGGGTATTGTGAGATTTCTACAGAAAACACAAGCCATTCAGTAATGCTAAAAGCAATAAGGCTTTATTATGGACATACAAGGAGAAAGAGCTTAACTCACTACATTTGGGGGCTCAACGCCCTCACCTCCAGGGCCCCTGAATTTTCAAAATTCACAAGCCTTTCATCTCCAGATTAATTTCTTTTATGTAAAACAAAGGAACAAATGCTGAGGTAAAGATCAATTGCTTGTATTTGGGTGCCTAATGAAAGCCTCAGAGCAGAGTACAAAAGGTCTCTCCATTCAAATCTCAATGAAGGAAGAAGCCACTGAAAGAGAAAGGAGTGAGATCAACAAACTTCACACCAAGACATAAGGACAGAGTTAAATAGTACCTTTGGGCAGTAGCACCAGGTCTGGCTAATTGGCACAGACAGTTAAGAGGTTGTGGTAAGTAGACGGGAACTATTTAGAGAACACCTGCGCTTGCTCCAAAGTCTCTCTAAGGCACTTCCATTACATCATCACAGCAGAAGCAGAATCCCCAACCTCTTTCACGTGTGGAATCACATCATCAGAACTCATAAGTACCGGGCTTAATAGCCATTCTCCCATTACATACAGGTGAGGGAATTGAGGCAGATAAATTTAAAGACTTTTTCCAAGGTCACATAGCTAGTAAATATCTGAAGCAGGATTTGAACAAAGGTCTACTTGGTACTAAGTCCAACAGTCTACCTACTGTACCAGCTAGCTGCTTCTTCAAAAGAGGTCATTACAGTTAGTAATCTGTTGATAAGGTGGGACTGGAATTCAGAGGAAAGACTAAGGCTGAATATATGGATCTAGAAATCATCTGCATAGAGAAAATAATTAAATCATGGGAGTTTATGAGAATAACAAGGAAAAAGTATAGAGAAAAGAGAGAAAAGGGCCCAGCACAGAGCCTTGGGATTTGAAAGTACTATCCAGCAAAAGAGACAGAGTAAGAGTGGTCAAACAGGTAGGAAAAGAAACAAGAGACAATAAATAATGCCATGAAAACCCAGAGAGGAGGGAGTATCCTGGAAAGGCTAGTCAACAAGGTCAAAAGCTGCAGAGAGGACAAAATGAATGCATGAGGATTGAGAAAAGGCCATCCTATGTGTAACACAGGAAACACTGACTATGCCAATTGTAGGGTGGGAGTACACAGTCGATTTTATAGTAGGTTCACTCTTGATCTGGATAGCCAGAAGAACAGCATAGGAGACATAATAAGGGGTTAATTAATTACTTTATTCTTCTCAATGAGTTTGCTGATAATGGGAGCACGACTTTTACAACATCCTCTAATTATTCTTTATGTAAGGGTGGGTGAAAATGGGAGGTCCAACTCCTACAGGATCCCCTAAGTCTCAATGGGGACTGATCGATATGTGCACACCATTCCAGCTTATGCATCCCCCCTCCCCACATTCCAAGCCTTAATGAAGGCCAGTGAAGGCACACACATGCACATTCCCCTTGTGCATTCACATTCCCCACTTACTGACCATGCCCACTTGATTTATAGGGTAACAGATAAAGGCAATTTGCCAGCAATAACCTCATAAGTTTACTTTAACTTTAGTAATATCATGGTGACTTAGCATAGCACACTCGTGGTGGGTGTTTACTAGTTTAACTCAAATATTTACATTATTTTAAGATTATAATATGATGCGCAAGTGTGGTGAGATTGTTTACAAGGCATGAGCCTGGGAACTAGTAGATTGTTAGGGTCTTCTATCCTGGGAACTAGTATCTATGATCTTGGAACTAGTATCTATGATCTTAGGAACTATTATCTAAAAAATGATAATGAAATCCACCTTACATATACTAAAATCCACCTTACATACAGTATGTCAAGAGCTCATTGGTAACTTTGGAGAGAGAAGTTCCAGTTCAGTGATTAGATCAGGAGCCAGATTGCAAAGGGTTGAGAAGTAATTAAGAGGAGAGGAAGTGGGACTAATTAGAGTAAACAGATATAGGACAATAGCTTAAAGGAATGGTAGGGTCACTTGGTAGATTTTTAAGGACAGAGAGATTTGGGTTTGTTTGTAAACAATAAGGAGGGAGCTATTCATTAGTCAGGGAGGGAACTAAAGATTAAAGAGTTGGTAGGATTGTGAGGACAATCTGCCAGAGGAGAAGGGTGGGAATGAAATTAAGGCTATGTGGAGAGGGGTTGGCCTTGGCAAGAGGGCTTACCTGCCACTTTATCAGATTCTGGGTGAAAGAGGAAAGAATGGGGAAGATATCCCAGGATTTTGAGATGTATAAAAAGGGAAAAGAGGAAGTAGACTGCAAATGACCTCTTATTTTCTTAGTAAAGTAGATGTGGAAACCCTTGGCTAGGAGAATGGAGAGAAAAGATCTGAGAAGTCTGAGAGGCCTGAAGACAGGACTTGTAGGGAGTGCAATAGGGAATCAATTAGGAAAGAGTATAAGGAAGAATTGCCTTGAGGCAATGAGGACTCAGATGAAAAGATAAACATGTGCATGTTTATCACATAATGTTTATTACACATAAATATGTTATGGGCTAATTTAACACAGTTGCTGGAATACCTCATGCCAGTTAGCAGATTAGTAGAAGCAGAAGTAAGAATGATAGGGATGGGGTATAACAAAGTGTTAACACAGGGGAGCTAGAATGAAAATCTCCAGCAAGGAAGAATCCAGATATGGGATTTTCCAGATAAGAGCTAGAGCCAGTGGAGTGGGGGAGACCAGTAAGGCAGAAGGAACATTTCTGGAGCACAGATAGCCTGTCACAAAAAAAGGTTAGACACAGAAAACCAGTTTTCCTGGGGTACCATACCCATACACTTGACAAAGGCTCTGCAGAACTAGTCACCAGCCAGTTCAGACTAAGGGACCCAGGGCCTCCAGGCCTCTGGAACTCACAAAATCACCTACAAATTTGGACATTTCCATCTTGAGAACAAAGTTTGGTAGCCTAATTTTCAGGAAAGAATCCTTAAACAGAAGAGAAAGCTAGAGTTGTGAGATCCAGTCTTGGGCTGATCTCCATAGGATATAAGCATTAGCTGCTATGTGGTCACAGTGACAGAAAAGAGTGAGCTACCCTTTCCCTACCAGTCCTGATAAGCCAGATTTACATGATGCCTCCTTCACTG
This sequence comes from Gymnobelideus leadbeateri, assembly GCA_011680675.1. NCBI lineage: Eukaryota > Metazoa > Chordata > Mammalia > Diprotodontia > Petauridae > Gymnobelideus > Gymnobelideus leadbeateri. The sequence continues at coordinate 134,759 of WOXC01004189.1, read as the reverse complement.
TTTTTGTAAGAGAGTCATAGGGATGGGGTCACTCCCTTTTTAAAGGTTCACTGAGTCATCTGCTTTTCCTGTTATGTGACCAATAAGGGGATTGCTTCATCATCTGCAGAATGTCCAAGAACTGAGCCAGCATATGTGATCAACTGGAAAAAGGTAAGGAAGCTTGTGCATTCTCTGTTAGACTCAAAGATGCACCTCATGCTCTTCTAATATCTTTTCAAATGCAGATGAAATCATTCAATACCAACAACTCCAGGCAGTTCATGTCACCACTTTTCCCATTAATCAGTGAAAAGTATTAGGAGTTCCAGAAATCCCTTGAGGCTTGCATTCAAAATGGTAGAATTGGGGCGGCTAGGTGGCGCAGTGAGTAGAGCGTTGGCCCTGGAGTCAGAAGAACCTGAGTTCGGATCCAACCTCAGACGCTTAATGCACACGCAAACAAAAACCTAGCCAAACAAAAACCTAGCCGTGTGACCTTGGGCAAGTTACTTAACCCCAATTGCCCTCTAAAAAAAAAAAAAAGCAAAATGGTAGAATTCCACTGGACAAGTGAAGACTATCTTTTTCTTACCTTCTATCATAGGGAACTGATTTTATATATATATATATATATAACATATATATACATACAAATATATACATATATGTATATATACATGACATAAAACTGACAGTAAAAATAACTGGCTGCCTAGAAGGGAGCTTCTGAGGAATCTTGAACTTATGATGTGCAGACCCACCTTAGTTCTTTTATTCAAAGTCCCCTAGTCCACACATATCCAAGTCTTATGGCATTTTATACCACCTCTTTGGATGAGGCAGAAAGAACATTAGGAATCCAGGAGGCAATGGACACTGTGTCCCTGATGCATCTAGACTTGGCAAACATCTCTGGAATTTCAGCATTGGTTGGGACCAGCTCCAACCTGTGCAGAGTAATGGCAGAATATTGCAGTTATCATTTTGGGATTTGATACTGAATACTCTTAATTTAGTTCATTGAAATGGACTGTATGTAGCTCTCTGAGCACAACCAATTAATGTAGTAATAACACACTGATTCTAATGATGCGTTTCCTCCTCAGAGGATCCTCCTATTCCTCAGATATTGTAGAGTCTCCAGAATTGGACTTCTCTGGATCTACCCATGAATTGGAACATTCAACACATCTTTGATGTTCTCTATATATTTCCCTGTATCTTCCTATGAACTTCCATACAAGAGACATGGATTTATAAAGAACTCAGATTTCAAACGCCAGATCAATAATTGCAGTATTCTGCCAATGCTGTGCACAGACTGGGGTTGGTCCCAATCAATGTTGAAACTCCACAGATGTTTTCTGAATCTAGATGTACCAGGGCCACAGTATTCACTGCGTCAAGGACATCCATGACTTTCCAAGGGGATTCCAAGTGTAAAACTTAAACATGTGAACTTTTTTTTACTCAATCTACAGAGACCTAGCCACTACATAGATGCTCTAAGTGTCCTTCATAAAATTACTATGATATAATTGTCATTTGGGACCTATTGCCTATAGTGGGACATTCTTTATTATTCCTATCATCACTACTGCATTGGGTCCCATGAGTCTAGGAGGAAAGGACCCAACCAAAGTTAGTGAGATAAGGTTAAATTTTTTGGTATTTGGGAAGCCCTTGTTCCTGAATCTATCTCTATTTTCTGGTGCTGCTTTGCTTGTTTTTAATCTTCTGGCAAATTAATACTGGATTCTCCACTTGCATATACCTAGTGTGTTCCTGATCAAAGTTTTAGCAAATTACAACTCAACTTCTTTGGCTGAATTCTATTGTTGCCATTTTCAAGGTGGGATATCTTCACCTCTGATCCCAAGCCCCTTTGTCTTACTGGGAATGTTGGCTTAGCACAATGGTCCATCTTTTAGCAGCTTTTACCTAACCTTCTTTAGTGGAAACTGGTACATCTGAGTTAGCCTTGCTCCTGTACCTGAGAGATGTGCCAAAGGCTTCTAGGGTCAACTTTCGTCACTTCTTCCCACTCTCTCTCTGATTATTACTGATGTCTCTATTTCCCTGACCAACTGCATTAAATAAAATAATAATACCTTAAAGCGCTATATAAATATAGTTTTTGTTGTCATTGTTATCATCACTCACCATAACTGAAGGATTATTGTTGGTGCATCCTTATGACTGGCTACATTAATACTATTCTATCCTGTACCTATTACCTGGTTATTTAGGTCGGCCTTGTGTCATTCACGTTCTCTGAAGGACAAAGACTCAGTGGTTGTTGCTCTGTTTAACAGGCCCTCCAACCCTAAATGAGGATGTGGCTTCTTCAAAGGTAGAAAGATTGGTCTTCTGAGATAATTGCATATGTTTCTCCACCTCAGTCTCCTGGTACTCTTACATCACTTCCATGGTATAAACTTGAAGGGCTTGGGAGGTATGGGGACTACTCCCCTAAAATATACCATAGCTTTCCATATTGAATAATAAATGTTTGTTGACCATTGGCTAACTGACTGACCATAAGAGTACTAGTAGATTGGCAGTCTGCTCCTCAAGACTAGCTATTGCCACCATTATCACTGGATCATTGGCTGCCAAAAGGGTGGTTACCTCTCTCGGTAGACTTTTTAATATCATCCCAAGTCCACTCTTCTCTCCATGAAAGCCTTTACAAAGTATACAATACTTTAAGGAGTTTAAGAACAAGTTTCCAAGTAAGTGTTCTTTTTAGTGATCTTGGAATAGCCAACAATTTCAGATAGCTCCTATAATACAGCTTTGTCTTCCTTTCTATGTACCTTAGCATCTGACAGGCTCTGAGAGTATCTGCATCATGGTGTCAAATCAAGTCCAGAAGCATTTGTTAAGCACTTACTGTGTGCCAGACATAATGCTAATAGTTGGAGATACATTCTAGTATCACCATCATCACAGCCAAGAGGTGACCTCAAAAGCCACCAGGGAGGAGTTAATTCCTCCTACTAAGTACCAATTCTCCCATAACTAAATAGCAATGATGATTATTCAACCAAGCCCAGAGGATGTGCTGTGCACAATGACAGCTTAACTATGTCATTTCAACATATACATAATTATGTGGTACATGTCAATACAGGTAAACTTCACCTCACCAAGGTTACACTTCATTAAAGGACACAACAACTCTTCAACAAGAAACAAAAAATGAAATGACACATTGGCATACAGTGGTGTAATAGATGCTTGAATTTATTACTTGGCTTGGAAAAGAATATTTACTGGTAAACTACTGTAAAGTTAAAGCTTAGACCTCAAGAAAGAAAAAGAGAAAATAACTTTCATTAATCCAGAAGCTAATATTACTATAATAATTATTATATAATAACATACTATGTGCCTAGTGCTTTAAAAATATGTTATTTTATAACATACACACTCAATTGGGTATAGAAATCTATCTTACAGGGGCGGCTAGGTGGCGCAATGAATAGAGCACCAGCCCTGAAGTCAGGAGGACCTGAGTTCAAATCCGGCCTCAGACACTTAACACACTTACTAGCTGTGTGACTTTGGGCAAGTCACTTAACCCCAATTGCCCTTCAAAAAAAAGCAAAAAAGAAAAAAAAGAAGAAATCTATCTTACCATACAGGAAAGTAGGAGGGGAAAGGGATAAGGGAAGAGGGAAGCTGATAGAAGGGAGAGCAGATTGGGAAAAGTAAAAGTCAGAAGCAAAACACTTGAGGATGCACAGGGTAAAAGGAGAGAAAGAGTAAGAAATATAAACAGGAGAAATAGGATGGAGGGAAATACATAGTAATCATAGCTGTGGAAAAAAATTTACAGCAAGTTTCTCTGACAAAGACATCATTTCTCAAATATATAAAGAAATGAGTCAAATTTATAGAGATAAGAGTCATTCCTCACTTGAGAAGTGGTCAAAAGACACACAGGCAGTTTTCTGATAAAGTAATCAAAGCTATCTATAATTATATGAAAAATGCTCTAAATCGGCGGAGCCAAGATGGCGGAGTAGAAACAGCTCATCCAAGCCTCTCTGCCCCCAGATTACCCCCAAACTATGTAAAAGGGGACTCTGAACAACTTCTGGAGCCCCAGCACCCACAGAACGACACAGAGAAGCCAACATCCCACTGAGGACAGCCCAGCAGCCTTGCAGGAAGGACCAGCGCAGAGGTCTGGGACCTGGCAGCGCGCAGAGCGCAGGAGCCGAGCCCAGGTCCGCGTGAGCCGAGGTTTTAGCCCCAGGGCGGCAGGGCCAGCAGCCAGCTGGAGGAACCCCAGAACACCAGGAGCTGTGGTGACTCCAGAATTATCAACATAGACTTGCCTAGGACAAAGTAAGAGGTTAGTGTCCTATGGACTTTGGGACCTGTATTTGGGGAATGCGTCAGCTCCCTCCCCTGGGGGCTAGAAGCCGCTAAGGAGACACGACATTTTGTAGTTTTCAGAGGCAGATCCGGCTCCTAGCCTACAAATCGTGGGGAGATCCAGCGATCAGTCTTTGGGGGTAATCGCTCTTGCTTTAACCTCCCTGGATCTGGATTGTGATCTAGGGTGGAAGTTGTGGGTGGGTTTACAGCTTGCCAGAAACGGAAGTTGCCCCCCCACACGTTCGGGACGAAAATTCCTCTAGCTGGCCTTAAAGCCATAGTGTGGTAACAAGCCCAAAAGTCAAGCAATTAAGTGGCAACATGCCAAGGCAAAGGAAACAGAAAAATGCAACCCTAGACTCCTATTTTGGGGGGCATAGAGCGGGAAAAGGACTGTGAGGTCAGAAGTCCTGCTCCAAAAGCCCCAGGGGAAAACATGAGTGGGTTGCAGGCCATAGAGGACCTCAAGAAGGACTTTAAAAATCAAATAAGAGAAGTGGAGGAAAAATTAGAAAGAGAAATGAGAAGGATGCAGGAAAAGTATGAAATGAGGGTCAACAGCCTGACTGAGGCAAACAACACCTTAAAAAATAGACTAGCTCAAATGGCAAAGGAGGCCCAAAAGGGCAATGAGAGAAGAATGCCTTAAAAAGTCGAATTTGCCAGATGGAAAAAGAATCTCAAAAGTTCACTGAGGAGATTCATTCCTTCAGAGTTAGACTGGAGCAAATGGAAGCTAGTGACTTTATGAGAAATCAAGATGCTGTTAAGCAGATCCAAACAAGCGAAAGATTAGAAGGCAATGTGAAATATCTCATGGGAAAAACCACTGACCTGGAGAATAGATCCAGGAGAGACAATTTAAAAATTATTGGACTACCTGAAAGCCATGATCAAGGAAAGAACCTAGAAATCACCCTTCAAGAAATTCTCAAGGAAAACTGCCCTGATGTTTTAGATCCAGAGGGCAAAATAGAGGTTGAAAGAATCCACAGATCACCTCCTGAAAAGATCCCAAAAAGAAAACTCCCAGGAATATTATAGCCAGGTTCCAGAATCCCCAGATCAAGGAGAAAATACTACAAGCGGCCAGGAAGAAACAATTTCAATATTGTGGAAACACAGTCAGAATAGCCCAGGACCTGGCAGCTTCTACACTGAGGGATCGAAGGGCATGGAATATGATATTCCAGAGGGCAAAAAGAACTGGGAATGAACCCAAGGGTCACCTACCCAGCAAAACTGAGTATTTTGTTTCAGGGGAAAATATGGTCATTCAGTGGAATAGAGGACTTTCAAGCATTCTTGAGAAAAAACCAGAATTGAATAGAAAATTTGACATCCAGACACAAGAAGCAAGAGATGCCTGAGAAGGTAATCAGGGAAAAGAAATCAAAAGGAACTTATCAAAGTTGAACTATTTTCATTCCTATATGGAAAAGCAATAACTGTGACTGATGATATCTTTCTCACTATGAAAATAATGGAAGAAGGGGTGTGGTCATATGAATACATATGTGAATGTTTGTGTATATGGTTACAGTTATATGGATAGAGGGCATAGGTTGAATTTGTTGGGAAGGGAGAATACTCAAGGGATGAAATTATGAGGTGAGAGAGGAAAGTGGCAAGAGCAGATGGGGAGAGACAGGGTAGGGTAAACTATCTCATGTAGAAGAAGCAAGAGGAAGTGGTTGCAAAGGAGGGGGAGAAGAAGGAAGGCTAAAAAGGCAAAACCACATTCACATTGAATTTGGTTCAGGGAGAAAATGACATACATACTAAATGGGATATCTCAACCTGCATCAGGATAGGGGGAAGGGGGATGAGAGGAGGGATGATGGGTGGGAGGGCATCCTTGGGGTGAGGGGAGGTTGGAAGTACCCACTATAGAAGAGGGACAGGATTATGTAGGGAATGGACCAGGTGGGGGAGTGGGATGAGTGGGAGGGAAGTATAAGCAGCCTTGTACAATATATCTACTATGATAATGTTTCGCATAGCTAGACATGTACAACATATACTGAATTACTTATCTCCCCAGAGGGAATGGGTGACAAGGGAGGAAGGAAATGGATATGAAATTCGAGGTCTTAACATTAAATGTTTCAAATATATATAAATACTATTATTAATACTCTTTTGCTTGTAATAGGGAGATAAGATGTGCAGGCATTGGGACACAAGATTCATCTTCCTCCAATGGAAAAGTCAAAGGGGGTATGGGAGAAGGTATGGGAGAGAGCAGATTGGAGGAAGCGATATCTAGTGGGACTACTATTCTGGGAGGTTGGGTAGGGGAATAATGGGGGGAAAATGATTGTAACTCAAAATCTGGCAGAAATGAACGATGTAAAACAGAAGTTAATAAAGCATTTGTAAAAAAAAAAAAGAAAAAAGAAAAATGCTCTAAATCACTATTGATTTGAGAAATACAAATTAATATAACTCTGAGATACCACCTCACACCTATCAGTCAGACTGGCTAATAAAATGTCTGGGGGGATGTGGGAAAATTGAGGCACTAATGCATTGTTGGTGAAGTGGTATACTGATTCAACCATTCTACAGAGCATTTTGAAACTATGCCCAAAGGGCTATAAAACCATGCATACCCTTTGACTAAGCAACACCACTACTAGGTCTGTATCCCAAAGAGACAAAATAAAAAAAAGGAAAAGGTCTTATATATGCAAAAATGTTTATAGAGGCTCTTTTTAGTGGTGGCAAAGAATTAGAAATTGAGACAATGTTCATTAATTGGGGAATGACTGAACAAGTTGTCATATATAATTGTGATATAATACTATTGTGCTATAAGAAATGATGAGCAAAATGCTCCTGGAAAAACCTGGAAAGACTTAGATGAACAGAAGCAAGGTGAAATAAATAGAATCAGGAGGAAATTGTATATAACAGCAATATTGTATGACAATCAAGTGTGAATGACTTAGCTTTTCGCAGCAATACAGTGATCCAAGACAGTTTTGAAGGACTTATAATGAAAAATGCTATCCATCTCCAGAGAAGGAATTGGTGGAGTATGAATACAGCATACTTTTTCTTTACTTTCTTTATCTCTCTCTCTCTTTTTTTTTTTTTTTTGGTCTGGGTTTTCTTTCACAACATGACTAATATGGAAATAAGTTTTGCATGACTGCACACATATAACCTATATTAAACTGTTTGTTTTCTCAATGAGAGGGGAGGGAAGGAAGAAAGAGATTTTGGAACTCAGACATTTCTTTAAAAGAATATTAAAAATTGTTTATATTTATAATTGTAGAAAAAATAAAATGTTAAATAAAAAAATAGAACCCCACCAATACCTCATTTTTATTTCACCACAATCCTGGGAGGTAGGCACTATGATTATTATCCTTACTTTATAATTAAGGAAACTGAGGTAAACAGAGGTTAAGTGGCTTGCTCAAGGTCATGTAGCTAGTAAGTGTTTAAGTTTATATTTGAACTCAAGTCTTCTTGATTCTAGGCCTGGCACTCTTATCCTGCATTTTTTAGCTGTTTGTGCAGCTCCTGGGATAGAATTTTCCTCATGTCTGGCTCTAGGTTTTTAGTTCCTTCCATGCGGAATCCATCTCTTGGATGGATCAAATAGGAAAAAAAAATATGTATGTATGTATGTATGTATATATATCTATCTATAGATAGATAGATAGATATACATATGAAGAACTTTGCAAACTTTAGAGCATTATATAGATATTGGCCACTATTATTATGATTCCCATCCTCTGAAGCCTCTGATACCTAAGCAGACTAAGTATAGGCTCAAGAGATGGCACATTGTATCTTGGGACATCACAGCAATTCAGGACCATTTTAGGGCTCCATACTCAGTTGCCATTCTATGTGGCTCTCCATCTGATTACTTTTGTTTTCATTTTCAAAGTCATGCCTCCTATTACCATCCTTGAATCTAGGTATGTATCTCAGGATTCTGATTTCCTAGGTCTTACTCCTGGTGAATGCTAGCTCCCTTGCCTCCTATTATTGGTACTGGACAAGTGTCCACCATTAAAGGCAATTGGCTATGCAACTAGTTGGTAAAAAAGAGTAAAATCTCAGAAGGTAGTAAAAGCCTATTGCCTGAATGTCAATAAAGGTCTCCATTCAACTCCTCCATCATGGTGTAGAGGTTTTTGAACTTTTTTCCAACAGAGCTTAAACTTTGGCAGAAAGCTAAAAAGTCTTCACATACAGGGCTCTGGAAAGGGGCTCATCACCAAAATACTAGCTACTGAGTAATAAATTTTTCTTCCAGAACCATCAAGAAGAATGTCTCATTGAGCACAGAAAATCTGATCTGTAGCTGTAGAAGGCATTTCTACTCCAAAGAAATGACAGAATTTTGATGTAGTGGAATGGGAGTTAATAGGGAATATTGGGGATAGAGGGGAAGGAGAAAGAAATAAGCATTTATATAGTGTCTATATGGCCAAGCACTCTACAAATACTATCTCATTTGATTCCCACAAAGCCCTAGGAGTTAGTTGTTACTATTACCCCCACTTTACAGATGAAGAAACTAAGGTGGAAATTAAGCGATTTGCCTAGAGTCACACAGCTAGCAAGCCTGAATTTTAAAGTCTTACAATCTGAGACCAGATATGACTCAGGTCTAGCCTAGGGTTCTATCCACTGCACCATCTAGCTGCCCTGTGTATATGGTGATGGTGATGGGGAGTGTAGAGGTGGGAAAGGGAATGTTTATGTTAATTTATTTTAGTTATTTATTTTGGAGGGAATTGGGGTTAAGTGACCTGCCTAGGGTCACACAGCTAGTGTTTGAGGTTGGATTTGAACTCAGTCCTTCTGACTCTAGAGACAGTTTTCTATCCACTGTGCCAGCTAGCTGCCCCTATGTTCATTTATTTTTAGAACTAGAAGGGATTGTAGTGATCCTCTTTTCCAACCCCCTCATTTTATGGTTGAGGAAACTGATTCCCCAGAGTTAAAGTGATTGATTTATCCAGTTTGTATGTAGCAGAATTGTACTAGAATTCATGTCATAGTTTGAAAATCTCATGGAGTTCATAGGATTATAGATTTAGAGATAGAGGGGACCTCAGAAACTCTCTAATCCAATCTACTTCATTTTACAGGTGAGGAAACTGAGGCAAGAATAGTGAAGTGGTTTGTCACTGATACCATAAGCAGCAGAATCAGAATTTGAATCCAGGTCCTCTGATCTCAAATCCAGGTTTTGCCCCACTGCACTATGTTGCCTCTTCGAGTCAAACTCCAGTACTTTTTATACCAATTCAATCTTTTCCCCGTCCTCACTAATTTATTTTTGACAGAAATATATCTACCAAAAGCCAAAATAGACTTGCAGGGATTGAAATGCTACTGTCCTTCCAAGTATGATAAAATATGTTCATTACAGAAAACACTGAAGTTTTCAAATTGCTAGAGCATTGGACTCTGTGTATGGCAGTGATCAATCTGGCAGGAGAAGACAGCCAGAAATCAATCAAATCAACCCCAAACTCCTCTCTGCAAACTCCTCTTGTAAATCTCTTTGGAGTTGTATATAATCTAAATGATTGCTACAGCAATCTTTCCTGTGCATTTGCTGATGTAGGTGAAAGGTGTTGCCAGGAGGAAGATAAGGAGCTTCCTGGACTTTGTGAGAGTAAACATATTCCCTTTTTTGTGAGGGCATCTTTAGTGAAACACACTCATCAGAAAAGGCACCATTCTCAAACACTATTTCGACTTTGGTAGAGTCCCAAGCACACTGTTGGCATGTCATCAATAGCTAAATAACACCAACACACAACAAATGCAAATACAGGCTGTCCTTGGTACTGGTTACTTTTTGCAGAAAGAATTACATATTTTCTCTTCCTAACCTGTCATAATATACTTGACAGAAACATTTGACTAGGATTGCATGTAATCCTTCTCATTTCCCCCATACAAACATGTAAAACTGTTTCTATCCTATTATCTCCAAAAATACAAAATATTCCAGAGTCTTTGGGAAAACAGGTTCCAGATTGTGTGTGCAATTTTTGATGTTATGCATAGAATTTTCAAAGACATCAGAGAATTTACAAATTCTTTTCTCAATGTCTTTTTTTTTGTAGCACATCCATTTACAAATATATTCTGCCTTCCACATCAAACTGCCAATGAACTGTCCCTTGTAACAAAGATTGGAAAAGACTGAGGAAGGGGGGAAAACACTTTAGCAGAACCAACCAACATCATGATACTGAAGAAAGACTATTGAGCTCTGAAGTCAGGTTCAAATCTACCCACTGATACTTATGTGACCTTGAGCAAGTCCCTTATCCTCCTGAAGCCTCAGTTTCCTCATCTGTCAGAGGAGGGGATTCAATCAGATGATCTCTGAAGTCTTGTTAACTCTAGATCCATAATTCCATCAATTGGCATGGACTAGGTTTTATAGCATATGCAGTATTCTACACCCATAGTTCCCCACTTCTGCAATTAAGGGAGGGAGGTAAAGTAGCTTCAGCAATGTCACATAACCATATCCTCTGACTCAGTGCTCTTATGATTAAAGCTCTTCATAAACTGGCCCCTTACCACCTTTCCATTATTCTATCTACTTCACTCTTCCACAGGTACTTTGTGTTCCAGGGACACTGGCCTCACTCATGTTTCTCTTAAGCAACACTTCATCCCCTGGCTTTGAGTGTACTTTCACTGACTATCCAGCCAGTTAGAGGCATCTAGTTGGTGCAGTGGATAGAGTACAGGATTTGGAATCCAGAATAGCTGAGTTCAGATCTAGCTTTGGACACTTACTTGCAGTGTGATCCTGGGAAAGTCACTTAACCTCTGTCTGCCTTAATTTCCTCATCTGTAAAGTGGGAATAATAGCACCCACCTCTCAAAGCTGTTGTTAGGGATAGAATAATATTTGCATTACTCTTTGCAAACTTTCAAGTGTTAAAACAAAGATATTATCATTATTACAACTGTAATGCCTAGAATTCTCTTCCTTCTCATATCTATATCTGGTTTTAATGGCTTTTTTCAAGTCCCAACTTAAATTCCAACTTTTATAAGGGGCTTTTCCCATGCTTCTTATGCTAGTGCCTTCCCTCTGTTGATTCTCTCCAATTTATCCTGCACATATATTTTTTTTTTTTTTTTGCTTTTTGGAGTACGATTAAGTGACTTGCCCAAGGTCACAAAGCTAGTTTTTGTGTTAAGGCCAGATTTGAACTCAAGTCCTCCTGACTCCAGGGCCAGTGCTCTATTCACACATATCTTTTTTTCGTACAAAGTTGTTGGTATGTTGTTTCTCCTATTGCCTTGACTGTGAGCTCCTTCAGTACGGGACTGTCTTCGGCTTTTCTTTCCATCCTTTGCCCTTAGCACAGTGTCTGGCACTCGGTAACCACTTGTTGATTTGACCTGAAACTACTCTACCACCCTCCTGCTGAAGAACACTTGACAGAGAAAGGAGCTTGTGCAAGATAACACAGGGTACTGGGGATTGTCCACTGAATGCCAAGCCAGGTGAGTGGGGTGAATGCACAGAATCATCGGGGCACAGACTGAGTTGGAAAAGAGCTTAAAGATCATCTGATCACAACCCTCATTTTTCATCAGGAAGGGAGGGTCAATAGGAACCCAACTTCTCATCTGGAAAGAGAGATCTCAAAGATCACCTATTCCAACCTTTTCGTTTATACCTTAAGGTCACTTAGGTCAAGCAAGAGAGAAAGACGGAGACAGAGAGACAGGGACAGACAGAAAGACAAACAGAGACAGAGACAAAGAGAAATAGAAATAGAGGGGGAAGGAGGGCCGCTCGCAGAGGATTCAGTGACTGCCTTCTGGTTACCTTCCCTCAGGGGTCTGTGAGAGGGTAGGGCGCACCCAGGGACAACTGGCATTGTCCATGCACAGCCGTGGGCGGTGCACAGGGTTTACTGGAGTTCAGCCGGATGGCTGCAAACAGTTCCGCACATCCATCACACTCCTGTTGTTGCAGAAGTGGAGGTGGAGCCGTTGGATCAGAGCGGCCGCCGGGGCCCCGAATCTCCCCAGCTTCTTTCCTAACGGGCAATGCAAGTGTGATGTTCCCCAATTACCCCATGCCAAGGCCATCGGCGTCCACAATCTCCGTGCCTCCTTTTACCCGGAGATCGCGATGGGAACAGGGCGCAGGGCTCCAGGTGCAGGGGTTCAGAACGTTCCTGGGAGTCGGAGCATCCCCTGCCCCCAGCCACGTGACGTGTCTGGATGCAGCCATTGACCCCGAGTTCAGCGGACGGAGACGGAGACGTGGAAGAGTCAGCCCAGTTGTGATACCTACAAAAACCCAGTCGCTGAGAAACCACTGAGGCCTCGACTTAACTAAATTAAGGCAATTACTGGCAAAGATGCCGCAGCAGCTTCGGTGATGTAATAACAATTGGCACTTAAATAGTGCTTTGAAGTTTGTAAAGCACTTTACGTACAGCAACTTATTTGTTGGCTCTGGCCCCATCAATCTTAGATGTCCTTCCAATCTCTATTGAGTTGAAATTTAATAAGCGCCTTTAATAAGTGCTCCTGCTGTCATCCTCCTCCCTTCCCATTTTCCTCTCGTTCCTTCTTCCTATATATCTTTTTTGTTTGTTTTTTTTTTGCAACGGGTAGCTGGAGAAATACTCTCTTCTCCTTTGGCATTCAAGATGTAACAAAATCTAGCAACTCCCTGTACCCATGCTTCTCATTTATTCTCTTTCAAAACTCTAAATTCCAGACAGAGTGGACTACTTTTAAGCAAAGAAAATGTCTCCCTTTTGTGTCTTTGCCTGGAGAAGACTCCTTCCCCATCTCAACATCCTACCCATCTTTTCTAACTCAAATACCACCCTCCTCCCTCAAGCCCCCCCCACCTCCTCCCTCACATAAGATCTGATATGTAACTCTCACATGAACTCATATAATACTTTAAATTATTGGTGTCAATGTCTTATTGCTTTCTAGGCTATCATAATGTCTGATGATCGTATGGAGCTTTTTTTTTTTTTTTGTAAATTGCTCCACATACACAATTTCAATTAATCTTCAGGATAAGTCTGCAAGACTATTACTATCCCTGATTTACAGATGAAAAGACCGAGAATAGGAGAGGTTAAGTGACTTGTTCAGGATCACATAACTTGCAAGAGTCAGAGAAAGGAGGCAGTATTCAAAACCAAGTAACTCCAAGTCTAGCACTCTACACAAGACTGCCTAGATTATAAACTTTAAGAGAAACAGCGATTACTGTGTCTTGTTTAAATTTGATATACCATTGGGACTTAGGACTTTGATCTCCACAGTAGACACTTAATAAAATTTGCTTTTTTTCAATTGGCTGCAGTGGATAGAGTGCCAGACCTGTAGTAAGGAAGACTCATTTTCTGAGTTCAAATATGGCCTCAGACACTTACTGGGCAAGTCTCTTAACCCTGTTTGCCTCAGTTCCTTGTCTGTAAAATGAACTGGAGAAGGAAGTGGCAAACAACTCTAGTATCTCTGCCAAGAAAATCCCCAAATGAGGTCAGGAGGAGTCAGACACAACCCAACAACAAAAATTGTTTCTTGAGAGGCAATATGGTCTTGTTGTTATTGGATGCTAGACTCAGCCAGGAGACCTGGAAAAGTCATTTCACTTACCCTTCTTCAGACCTCAGTTTCCTCAACTTCAAAATGGGAAAAAAAAATTTCTCTAGAGGGCTGTTGGGAGGAAGTCACTTTGCAAACCTTAACATACTATAGCAAAATAAACTATTATTATTGTTTCTTTCTAAAGAGAAAATAAGGATTTCTTATTGTCAAGGGTCTACATGCTAGAGGCAGTTTTGGAATTTCTGAGATTCAGGAAGTAATAAAACAATTCACATTATATATAGATATATTGGAGGACTCTGTCATTCATTGGTCAACTACCCAGTAAAGTATTGTTATGATGCTGCCTTGAATTCAGTTAAATCCAAAGCAAATACCAAGTGCTTGTTGTTATATGCAAGGAACTGAACTAGTCTTGGGGGAATACAAAGATACAACAGTTCATTGCCCTAGAGGAGTTTATAGTGTAGCAATGAAAATAAACCATATTTTAAAAAAATTCTGAACTTAAACAACAACAATAAAAACATTTCCATAAATACCAGAGAATATAAAAAGAAGATTCTATATGAAACCATGAACATCCATTTCATAGTACTTGGTTTTTTTTATATTCTTTTTTTTTTTTTTGAGGACAATTGGGGTTAAGTAACTTGCCCAAGGTCACAAGGCTAGGTTTTTTTTTGTTTGTGTGTGTTAAGTGTCGGAGGCTGGAACCGAACTCAGGTCCTTCTGATTCCAGGGCCAGCGCTCTACTCACTGCGGTACTTGGGTTTTTTTAAAGCATAAAATAAATTCCTCACATGACTTTCAAAACTACCCTGTTTGTTCTTCCTTCTGAATTTCCTTCTGTTCCTTTCTATGTATTTTTTGAAAAAATGTTACAATGATCCTCTTTGGCAAGGTGGTATCACTATTGCTAATTTTCCTCTCCTGAGGTCCTCCCTCCCATTAAAAACCAAGAAGGGGAAAAAAAACCCTTGTAACAAGTAAGCATTGTATAGTAAAATGAATCCACATAGCGTCAGTGTCCAAACATTGTGTTCATCACTTCTCTGATAGGAAGCGGTAACGTGCTTCATCATAGGAACTCTGGAAACATGGTTGGTCATTGCATTGATCAGAGTATTTCAAAGTTGCTTTTCTTTACAATGCTGCTGTCCTTTTATAAATTGTTCTCTTGGTTTTGTTCACTTCATTCTGCATCATTTCATACTATCCAGAAGTCTCTGAAACTTTCTTTCCTCATACCGTGCAATAATATTCATATACCATAATTTGTTTAAGGCATACCCTCCCCACTTTAGATTCCAATCTTTTTTCTTTTCTTTCCCTCCCCCTTATAGCCCTCCCCTTTAGGATCAGCACATTTGTTTTCTTGCAATACCACCCTGATGTTATTCTATCGCTTTCATCCCTGCTTGTTTTCCTGTTGAATTTGACATAGTTCCATACCAAACTCTTGGATGTGTGTTTGTTCCACTGTTCTCTGTCTATTTCAGATAATAGTGAAGGTTATCTGACAGCCACTCACTCCATGTTTGTATATTCTTCTTACACACCCCAATAATAACAGTAAATTCTACCCTCTTTTTTTCTCTCCACTGGTATATCAATCTTTTTACCTTCTTTTCATTTTAAAATCCCCCAGAACAGAACAAGTCTGCTCCCAGTACTTCTATTTTTGTTTAACTATCTGATTACCCTCTGAAAATTAAACTTCTGAAGAGAAAGTTGTTTCTCCTCCTCCTAGTAGTATGTTTGTATTATATCATTATGCAGCTCCTTCCAGTTGCTCAAATAAATCTACCTTTCTAGGTTTTTCTGGTTTTTTTGTGTGTGTGTTTATATTTCAAAGTTTCTATTCAGCTCTGGTCCTTTTATCAGAAATGCTTTAAAGTCCTCTATTCCATTAAAGATCAGTTTTTCCTTGTGTAATTATACTCAGCTTTGCCTTTTGGGATATTCCAAGATATCCTCTGGTTTTCAGTAGAAATTGCCAGGTCTTGTGTGTTCTTGACTTTAGTTCCTTATTACTTGAACTGTTTCTTTCTGGATGCTTGCAGCAATTTTCCTTTGATGTGGGAACTCTGGGTTTTGGCTATGATATTCCTAGGACTTTTCCTTTGGGTGTTCTTTTTAATACTGGCTCTTATTTGCTGGAGGGGCCCCCCTTTCCTACTGCCTAAGGGCTTCTAGCTGACCTCTTATGTAATTTTGTGGTGAAAGAAGTCATTGTAGTTTCTTATTGAATTTTTCAGTCTGGTACAAACTCAGGGTCTTGCTTGAGAAGATACATGACAGCTTGCTGGTCTGCTTCTTGTTTAGACTGCCATTTTGGCAGGAAGTAAAATACAACCCATTCCAAATAAAACTTTAATATGAAATATATTAAGATGTCATTCTGGCATACAATCAGAAGATTTAGAGTAGAAATGGACCTTAGAGATTGCTTTATCTAATCCTCTTGGTTTAGAGATGAAGAGACTGAAGCCAAAAGCAAAGAAGCAATGTGTCCAAGTTACAGTGGATAGAGGGGTGGGGCTTGGCATCAGAAAGGCCCATGTTCAAGACCCACCCCTGACTTGTACTGTCTATGTGACCTTGAAGGAACTACTTAATCTCTGTGTGCTTCAGGTGGCTCTGCAGGATTTATCTATTAAAGTACGGAGAGATTAGTGTTAAGGGAGGGAGTTTTCACATCAGGAGTTCCCCATTTTGACAAAAATCACAGATTGTTTTCATATACCTGCATAAAATAGAAAGCCACATGCTATACTGTTGGAAGGAAGGCTCCTTTTCAGCTAGTTGGCTCATAGAAGGGTTCTTGGATGAGGCAGATTTTGAGCTGGCTCTTGAAGGCAGGATTTCAGTAGGTGATCCAGGGAGGAGGGATCACTGTAAGCAAAGGCATGTATGCTTTGGAGAGAAGGAAGGATTTCCTTCATTTTGGTGGTAACACATAGGATCTTTGAGACATTTAAGATCTGAAAGATCACAGGATGATAAATTTAGAAGTGGGAGTGGGGAAGGGAAGGAAATAGCATTTATAGGGTACCCGCTATGCTCGAAGCACTAAGTGTTGAAGATGTTCCTGTTTTTACAAATATTACCTCATTTGATCTTTATAATGACCCTTTGGGGTAGGCACTGTTGTCTTTATTTTACAGTTGAGGAAAATAAGGCAAACAAAAGTTAAGTGTCTTGCCCAAACTCATACAGTCTGAGGCTAGATTCAAATTCAGGTCTTCCTAACTCTAGGTCCAGAACACATTCATTTTATAGATGAGGAAACTGAGACCCAAGGAGGTTAAATGAATTGCCTGATGTCACAGAGGTGATTCCAATTCCAGTCTTCCTCTCTACTGGACTAAACTGTCTTTCCAAGCATTTATTGAGTGACCATTACTGGGGATACAATTTGGCATCTCCTTATAGAATTTACAATCCAGTAGGTTTGACATCCCGGCTCACCATTTATTCATTCAACACAAGTCAAAACAGTTCATGACTTGGTCAGAGAAGAAAAGATAGGGACACATAAATTATACTAATTAGGAGAGACATGAGAATTTCACAGTGCTATGAGATCAGAACTGAAACACTAAAAGGTGAAATATTTCTCCCTCTCTTTTCTCCTTTGGAAAGCAAAGGATGACTGATGTCAAGCAAAGGAAATGTATACCTGATAAGTGAGAAAAGCAGAGTCCTTCCCATGTCAGGAGGGGGCTAGTAACCAACAGAAGTTGTTGACAGTCCTTGGTGAGCTGAATACTCCTCTGAATACAGAGTCCTTAGAAAAGCTACTGTGGGAAGTATTACTTTCAGTGGAAGTCAGCCTTTTTTTGTGTTTGAGTAGAAAAGGGTATCAACATTTGTGGAGTGAAAGAGGCAGCGAGGTGGCTCAATGAATAGGGCACCGGTCCTGGAATCAGGGGGACCCAAGTTCAAATCCAGCCTCAGACACTTACACTTAGTAGCTGTGTGACCTTGGGCAAGACACTTAACCCCAACTGCCCTGCATTCCCCCCTCCAAAAGGCAAAAATAAAACAAAACCCCAAACCATTTGTGGAGTGATAGCTCTTAAACAGAAGCCTCCTTTATCTGTTACTGGATCTTTGAAGGGAGCACTGTTACCTGCTAGTCGAGCATTTTTTTGGGGAGGGGGAAGGCAAGGCAATTGGGGTTGTGACTTGCCCAAGGTCACACAGCTAGTAAGTGTCAAGTGTTTGAGGCTGGATTTGAACTCAGGTCCTCCTGACTTCAGGGTTGATGCTCTATTTACTGCACTACCTACCTGCTCCTCAATATTTTTTAAAATTTATTGGGCGGCTAGGTGGCACAGTGAATAGAGCACCGGCCCTGAAGTCAGGAGGACCTGAGTTCAAGTCTGGCCTCAGACACTTGATACACTTACTAGCCGTGTGACTTTGGGCAAGTCACTTAACCCCAACTGCCCTCCAAAAAGCAATAAATAAATAAATAAAGTTTTATTGAAAATAGAAAAAAAGTCACAAAAAATAGATAGTGGTGGCAAAGAATTGGAAATTAAGGGGATGCCCATCAATTGGGAAATGGCTAAACAAGTTGTGGTATATGAATGTAATGGAATACTATTGTGCTATAAGAGATGAGAAGCAGACAGACTTCATATTTACCTGGAGAGACTTATACAAACTGATGTGGAGTGAGAAGAGCAGAACCAAGAGAAATTTGTACACAATTACAGACACAATATATGTGTGCCGATCAGCTTTGACAGACTGGACTCTTCTCAGGAATGCAAGGTTATAAGACAACTCCAAAAGACTCATGATGGAGAGAGATGTCTACATTCAGAGAAAGAACTAGAAAGAACAGAGTCTGAATGCAAATTGAAGCAAACTACCTGCTCTGTCTTTTAATTGTTTGGTTTTGTTTCCTCTTTCCCATTGTTTATTCCATCAATTAAAATCCTTTAAAACTGGACTGATGTCTAATGTGAAAGTATTTTCATATCCTATACTTGATTGCAGGCTGCCATGGGGTGGGGTGGGGAGTATGGACTATGGAACTGAATCTTGTAAACAAAAAAGTAAACAAATTAATAAAGACAAAAAAAAATAGAAGAAAAGGAAAAAAATCAGTCATTTCCCAATGATTCTCTGCATCAGTCCTCCCATATTAGGACTCTCCCTTGTAAATAAATCAATATAATAACTAGCACTTAAAAGCTTGATTCCAGGTCCTGGTTTTTATCTATTTTGTCACCTGGCTGCCACATATCCAGAATAGAATACATTAGCTTTTCCAACCATATCCAAAGGATATGGTTAATAACAGAGAAAACTTTTTTCCTCAACAAAGAAATGTTATTAGCCCTAAGTGACTAAGAGACAACTGTATGGATAAGCAAGAAATAGACTTATGAGATGACCCTGTGCAGGTGTGGGTGTGAATAGGAGACAGCGACACCTGCTGGAAGCAGTGGGGAGCTACAGAACAACATTGAAATTACACCAGCAGGTGGCTACTGAACAACCCAAGCCAACCAGAGCGGCATTCAGCAGAAATCCTATCCAGAGAGGATTTTGCATGGTGGGACAATAATGTAATGGGATGGATGCCAGATCACAAGTCAGAGGGCCTCCATGAATTACTCCACATTGTACATGTTATATAAATACATACATATATTCAACAGTGTTCCTTACCCTTCCCCACTCAATAAACATTTATTAAGCACCTACTTTGTGTCTGGCACTGTGTTAAGCCCTGGGAATGCAAAGAAAGGCAAAAGGCAGTCCCTGCTCTCAAGGAGCTTATAGACTAAAGGGAGAAGACAATTTAAAAAGGAATTTAAAAGGAGGGGGAGGTTCTGGAAGGAGAGCTGTCCATCTTAACTAATCTAAGAAGAGAGGGCCCCAGGGGTAGAGGGTATAGATGAGGTGTGAGTTCTAGGGTTAGAGTGATCTTGCAGGATGAAGAGTTTCCTGGGGTATGATAAAGAAGTCCAGAGGAGTGCATTAGATTATAACCTCCTTGAAGACAGGCGCTGTTTCCACTTTTGTTTTTGTATTTAGGCATTTAGCAGTGTCCAGAATGTTGTCGTTCAATAATTTCAGTTGTGTCTTACTCTGTGATCCCAATTGTGGTTTTCTTGACAAAGTTACTGGAGTGGTTTCCTTCTGCAGTTCATTTTACAGATGAGGAAACTGAGGCAAACAGGGTTAAGTGACTTGCTCAGGTTACACTACTAGTAAGTGTGAGTTCACATTTGAACTCAGGTCTTCCTGACTCCAGGTTTCACACTATCCACTGAGCCACTTAACCTCCCACATGTGGTTTATCAGACCCCTAATAATAACTGGATTTCTGAATCTGTCCATAGTTTGGGAGCTACAGTTGTAGAAGACAGTATTCCAAGGTAACATACAAAACATGTGGCTGCAGAGCAATGGGATTGATTAAATGGGGAGGACAGTATAGTTGAATGATACCTGGATTTGGAGTTAGGAGGCCTGGGTTTGAATTCCAGCTGCTTTTTACTAGCATTGACTATAGGAAAATCACTTAGCCTGAGCCTTGATTTCTCTTATCTGTAAAAGTATGATAATTTAAATTATCTGATAATCCTTATTTATCTTACCTGCACATGGCTGTGGTAAGGATGAAACTAAAATAGCACATATATTACTCATTACTTTATAAATTATAACATATGCATGTGTATAGTTGTATTGTGAAGACGGGTAACATCATCCTTGAATTTATTCAACTTGATCTCACCTGTTTCAGACTCCATGAGTCCATTTCCTGAAATTGTGACTATATAAAGAATGCTTCTTGGAAGCTATTCCAGTGGCAGATAAGGAACTCTCCTCAGTCACCTGACAGATGGACACAATCTCTCCTGGATTGGATGAATGTTATCTTCCTGAATTGGTAAAAGATTAATGTAGTTAAATTCTGAGAACCAGGGCCTAATTTCATGAGATTGGAGAAGGGAATTTTTGGGACACAAGTCTCATTCTTTGTAGCAGCTATTCCTGTCTGGGTTCTAGAGAAAGCCTGGAATTAAAAAAAAAAAGAGGAGGGGTCACTTAAAGGGGAACACTAGTAGCAGCACATCTACATGTTTAGCAACATCAGTGCTCAGAAGGTTTTGCCTGTTTCCCTCTTTCTAGTTTGACAACTGGTCCACTCTATGGTAGAATTTGGTTTGGCTTTTTTTGTTTATGGCCATTTTTTGAGTAGGGAGAATGTGGTTAACCCTCAGTCATGGCTTAATTGCCTCTCCAGTCCAAATTCTCTTCCCTCACTTTGAATTTCTGATCCCCAGCTAATTTCCATCATCTGGAGCAACCATCCAAAGCACCTCCCCAGAGTCCTCAGAAATCCACCACACTTAAAACTTTAGGCTTGGCACACAAAACAGAAGGATGGAACCACAGCTGGGCTAGGTTGGCTGCTTAGTGGACATTTGGTTTTTTTCCCCCCATGCTTGTTGGTTACCAATATGAGATGGTGATTAGAAAACTGGGATTCTAGACAATGGGGATGAGTCAGAATTTCATAGCCCCAATAGTCTGAAACTCTTTCCATGAGGATGTGCTAGCACCTGTGACTGGCAATAAGCAGCTCTATGAAATGAAAAGAATCCTTCTTTCATGCTTATAGTATCCAGAGTCAGAAGGAACCTTAACTTTAAAGGTTGGCTAGTCAACCCTGTTTTTGTAAATGAGGAAATTGGGTCTAAGAGGTAAAATGATTTGGCTGCAGTCAGACAGAAAGCAGAATTTGAATCCAGGATTCAGGACCAGGTCTTGACTGAAAATCCAGTGTCCACTTCACTACATTACACTGCCTTACCAAAGAGTATACGATTCCATCTTCTCAGAATAGGTTCACAGAGTTAGAGCTGGAGGGACCAAAAAAGTCATCTAAGTCCAATTTGCTTATTTCATAGATGAGGAACTTGAGGTTAATTTGACTGATAAATGTGATACTTTTACTGATATCATGTAAATACATCTGCATTTTTAATCGTTTGATTTCCTATATGTGCATTATTTTCCATGCTGAAACCACTCCACTTGCTTCCTTTTAGTTGGTCAAATTCTCTCATAATTGTTTGTAGATGTTGTACCCCAAGTGGGAGAAAATTTCCTTGAAATATATACAAGTCATCCATTAATAAGCCCTGTTTTATTTTCTAAGTCATTTTTCTGTTTGTCATTATTCAGAGAAGAAACTTCTCAAATCATTATGAGATAGATTATTTAGGAAGAAAATCTGAAGTTGAAAATGTGATCCCCATGTAAAACTTATTTCCTCCCTTTATTTTATCTTCAACTTTTCTTGCCCTTAAATGAATCTGATCCTCACTACAGTCCTGTGAGACAGGGAAAGAGGTTATCACTCTTGACAGTATGGAATTTGGACTTTAAAGATCATCTTGATCATTTTAAAAATGAGGAAACTATGTCAGAAGAATTAAATCCACTTGCTCAAAATCACAGGGCCATAAAGAAATAGAGATGGGGTTCAAATTTATGTCTTTTTACTGCATACCCAGGGGTTTCTATCTGGATATTCAAAAACTGTTTAGATCTCCTAAGATAAAAAATTCTAAATAAAGTGCCATGATTTAAGTTGCTTAGCCAATCAGTTTCCCTAATTGCAAAATGACAGCAATAACAATCAACACTCTGCCTGCCACTCAGGTTTGCTGTGGGAATGGGATGAAGCTGGGTATGTGAGAGTACTTAAAAAAATACTGTGTAATGTTTTATGTTAAGACCTGTTAGTTTTAAAGCTGTCAGCCTAAAATCATCCCAAATTCTCAGTTCTTAAAAGTCATGTGCATAAAACTAATCAGTCTGAAAATAAATAGGTATAAAATGGACCAAATTTATCATATTAAAATAATGATAATTTTATTAAAATCAGAACAACAAATTGTTACTTTAATTTTTTTATGTCATCATTATTTTCAATAGAGCTGTATTTTTTTTCTTTTTCTTTTTGGAGGGTTTGAGTAACTTGCCCAAGTCACACGGCTAGGTTTTTGTTTGTGTGTGCGTTGCGTCTGAGGTCGGATCCTGACTCCAGGGCTCACGCTCTACTCACTGTGCCACCTAGCCGCCCCCTAGAGCTGTATTTTTAATGAATCTTTTCTTCCTCTTTCTATTATCTAACTTGAGGCTAAACACAAGCCTTTTTTTCTAGTTTTGCCTTTGGCATAGATAAGATAAACAACATGCACACACACAGACACACACATAGACACACCTAAGTTTGGAGGGGATTCTGTAAGGTGTACCTTTATCATTTTCAATGTTTATTGGCTGTTTTTATCAGAATAGTAACAGGAAAAACTTCTGGTAGTGATTGTTGATAAAAGAAAAGTGGCAGTGTTATGTTCTCCTGGTAACAGAAGCAACTGAACTTCAGAGTTTACAGCACAGTCATCCCACTCTTAATATGTGCACTTGGTAACTGAGTAGCCATAGAATGTTGTGGATAATGAAATGTGGGTGATTACTGGAATGTGGATAAAGGGCATCACTGGTCATGTACCCAAGGGGATATGGGAATGCAGCTTGAGGAGTGACCACAAACATATTCTAGGAGCATCTATATCTAAAGGTGCAGCTTTTACACTTAGAATGGGCCTTTCTGATTAGTATCTGGCAAAATTGCAGTAACTTAATAACCACTGCCCTCTAACAATTCATTTTTATAGTGCTTTAACATTTCATAAAGTATTTTTCTCACAACAGCCTTATGAGCCAGGTAGTGGAAGTATGATTATGCCCATTTTACTGATTAGGAAAGTAAGCTCAGAGAGGTAAATGGGAAAGTCAGATATAGAACCCAGCTACCCTGACACCACGACTGGCATTCCTTCAGGAATACATTTGTGTAGTAATGTTATTACAGAACAAAGAAAGGGAAAATTGGAGAATATCACCAAAAAGATGGCCCTGGTAAGAAATCATGCAAATTTCCTCTAAAGATTCACAGGTGGGTTTTAAAAGAGGCAATCTGAGCAATTTCCCAATTTAAGAAAATTCTTTTTAAAAAATTACCAATATAATTGTCTTTTCTCATTCCAGTTCTTAAAGCACTTGTTTAGCTAATGATTAAAAAGACAAAGACATGAAACACTCACTGACCTTGACTACATTTTTATCCCTTCCTTTATACAGGCAGAAAACAGTCTATGTTTAACAGATGTTATAAATGATCAATGTTTATTTTACAACCATTGAGGCAGAAATGTAAAAGGCCAAACAGACTAAGGCACAGAAGGATAAAGATAGTGCAGCTTATACCAAAAAATGTTTACTTAAGAACATTGTTTTTGTTTAAATAGTATGCACTGACTGTACAAAGGTAGCATGAAGTCTATTTAAAGGTGTCCTTGGGTATTGCATTTTTTCCATAATACAAGCCTGCCACAAACACTGAACTTAAAGTTCCCTATATCTTACTGTCTAGAAGTAGATAAGAATTATTTTTAACAAGCCTGTTACAAAATAGTGTGAAATTTTGAATTTTTACAACAGCTTTCATTTTGAATTTTTATAATAGCTTTCTTGCATAGTTCACATAAAAAAAAAATTTTTTTGTACTGGTCATGTCCAGTCTACCTGGAGACTGAGATTTACATTTCTGTGTAAAGTAAGTGAAAGAAAAAATAAAGTCAGCTTTAATTTTCATAACATAATACATCACTAAGCTTTTTGCACTTAATATAGCAACCTGGATTTCTGTCACTGTTTATATGTAACCCGTTTATATATTGTCTTTGATAAAATAGAATTTAATGCAGAGAAATTCCATGTAATCTTCATTTAGTATGGATTAGATATTTAAAAATGATTCATTTATTAAAATCCAAGGGGAAATAGTAATAATAATGATGATAATACATTGGTTTTCAGGCTTTAAATCCCCCCAAGTTATTCACCCAGAGAAAAAGTGTGACTCCTTGAAAGCTAGTCAACTTCATACATGATAGTACAATTGACCTATGGCACTTAGCTGAAGAATTAAACAGGTCTAAGTGGGAAGGAACTGCACACATCACTTAGTTCCATACCTGAATCCCCGCTACACCCGCTCTGCTTTTCTTCATCTCATAATGTCTGTCTCATTTCTTTCCTCTCTTCTTTCTCGATCCATTTTAATTTGTAAAAAAAAAAATACTTAGGTCTATAGAGTAATGCTTTTAACTTTGGGAAGCTCAACCTTCTCACTAATAGCAGGCTGCAGGGTAATTTCATAAGTATTTTAAAACAAATAACTTAAAGCTATATCTACTATAAAATCAAGCAAACCACTGATAAATGAAATCAAGTGAGATTAACATTACATTCCATTGTAAGCAGGTCCTCCACCACCTTCTGGTACCACCCAGTTAATATTCTGACTTGGATCTTTAATATCACATGTTTTGCAATGGACACAGTTCTGAGCATTTATCTGTAATCGAAATCCAACACTCTTTTCCAAAGGAATAAATTCATAAACTCCTGCAAAGTAAAATATGTTAGCTTAATTTAGCTATTATTTGAGGGTGATTATGAATGTTTAAAATTCAAAATTATAACTAAAATACCTTCCAAATCTTTAATTTTGTTTTCCAAAAGTTCATTCATCCAAATACTGCTGTGATATAAATTACTGTGGACACAACTATGATGTGGCTAGCTAAATAAGTAGGGACAATAGCCAGGCTGGCCTCATTAACTGGGGGGAAGCTATGTTCTAAACAATTATAGAGAGAAATGGGGCGGCTAGGTGGTGCAGTGAGTAGAGTGCCAGCCCTGGAGTCAGAAGGACCTGAGTTCGGATCCAGCCTCAGACACTTAACGCACACACAAACAAAAACCTAGCCGTGTGACCTCGGGCAAGCCACTTAACCCCAACCGCCCTCCAAAAAGCAAAAAAAAAAAAAAAAATTATGGAGAGAAGCTAAGTCAGTGGCGAAATTCTTCATTTCTCAAGCTAGTTAAAGGAGATAACAATTGTTGGAGAGATAACTGGAACAAGTTTCAAATACAGGTGGAAGCTGGGCCACTCTTGTAAGCCAGTGATTAAACTAAGACTTTTCTGTGGATGTTTAGTAATATGAATATGCTGGCAAAGAAGAAAAAATAAAAGTACTTACCTGCAGGACAGAATCGTTGTTCTGGTCCACCATATATCATCAAATTCCTATCAACAGGTAAACTGTCATCCTTTAGGGTTAAGTGTGGTGGCTGGTTCTCTTCATGATTAGTACCACTGAGAGACACTGAGGAGAGGAGGTCAAAACTGATCTGTCCATCAGGTTTTGGGTACTCAATAGGTTTACAAAGCTTAGCTGGCTTTAGTTGATCACAGTCAGCACCTAGAAGGATTTTGAATTAAGTGGTTAATAGAAATATAAACCCTAATTTATTATTTTTTTAAAAGAAAGTGCCACAAAGAACTGATAGAAACAGAGGCAGTTAGGTGGCACAGTGAACAGAGCACCAGCCTTGGAGTCAGGAGGACCTGAGGTCAAATCGGACTTCAGACACTTAACACTTACTAGCTGTGTGACTTTGGTCAAGTCAACACCAATTGCCTTGCCTTCTCCCCTCCAAAAAACATTGATAAAAACAACAATCTTAGTGAACTTGTACTAGTCATATGGAGAATATAGCAAAAACTAACAAACATTTCTTCATTAAAATAGTTTCCCTCCTCATCATCTTCCCTTTGAGAAAGTCAGTCTATAAGCATTTATTAAACACCTACCACATGCTAGACACTGTGTTAAATGCTGGGGATATAAAAAGAGGCAAAAGACAGTCTTCTCTCAAGGAGCTCACAATCTAATGGCAGAGACAACATGCAAACAACTACGAACAAATAAGCTATAGTCATGATAAACAGAAATAAACAACAGAAGGAAGGCATGAAAATTAATAGGGGCTGGGAAAAAATTTTCTGTAGAAGGTGAGATTTCAGCTGGGGCTTAAAGAAAGCCAGGGAAACCAGGAAATGAAGATGAAGGTGAAGAGCATTCCAGGCATAGAAAACTGGAGCTAAGGAATGGAGTATCTTGTCTGAGGAATAGTAAGGAAGCCAGTGTCACTGGACTGAAAGATATACGGGAAAGTTTAAGGTGTAAAAAGACTGGAAAAGTAGGGTAGGGTGGAGGGAAGTACCTCTTTGAGGTTATTGGTTGGGGGCCTATAGCTCAGCCTAGTCTCAACACCAGCCATTTCACAGTGACCTGAATGATGAATATGAAATCTTGTGGCATATCTGGTCACATCTTCATACTTGTCCTCAACTCATTTTCCTCCTCCCAGCCAAACTCTAGGCACAGATGCATTTTTTATGATAATGGAGAATGTCAAGAAAATATTTTCCATAATAAAGAAAAATGAATACTATCCAGAATCCTCTTAATCTACTAGTAAATATAGCATACTTTCCTTCTAAAGATTTAATGCACTGAATATGAAGACTAGTTTTTAGAATAAAATTGTATAAATACTAGTATAAAAAATTCCCTCAATAGTCCACCTACTTATAGAAAGATGAACCTATCCTTTCTATAAATTTTGTTTGATAACACAAAATTTGAGTATAATGGCCATATATTTATATTTTACATAGTCTAGAGAAATTAATATAATGTCCAGATTACCTTTATGTTTCAATGTCCATGGTTCCATTCCTCTCAATATCCAGTAAAACAATCCAGTGTAAAGCATCCCTCCGTACAAACCCAATGGTGAGTGGCAGGAAGGCCTGATGTTTCGAACAGCATAAAGTTCCTTCCACACCCATGATTTCTTCAAATTGTCCTCATACTCAGGCACATGGAGTCCTATTATTCAAAAGTTTCATTTTAGATAATTTATGTGAAAATGCTCTGAAAAGTAGAAAGTCTTGTACAAAGTCGTACTGCTAAGATCTGGAGTAATTTTATCCAACTAAGAGCAAGAGTCAAGTAAAAAAGGCATGAAAAGTATCTTTCCTGTGTAAATAAATATAGCATATTTAAAGAATTTCATAATTTGATATTTCAAAAAAATGAACATCTTGTCACTTAAAGTCAATGAATTTTTTTGGGGGGGGAACATGAAAAATTATTCATCCATTGAGGAGATACAGATCTCTGAAACATTGATAAAATGAACATAAAAAATAAAGTTCCAAAATTTATTATGAATAGGGATGCTTAAAACCATCTTTCATCTTACTGTTTTAGTTTAACAATGAAGACTTAGGTCATTCCTGAAACTAATCTGATATACAAAAGTGTTACTGACATTCTATAGCTTATCTCTAGACACTGTTCTCCTGAACTCTCCATCTCAGCCTTACTCCCTACTACATTCTCAACTACTTTTCCTTGCCTTGGGCTCTATACCCTTTGTCAAGTTCATATTCTGACTCCAATTTTCTGTTATGTGCCAGTTCTGGTCCTTTGTAAGATGCACCATGCACAAAGGCATTTAATATTTAATAAGTATATTAGTATATAATAAATATAAGAGCAGAAGCAAATATAGCATTTGCCTGGTAAAACTGACATGGAAAAATGTGTGGCCAAAAGATGTAGAAATTTCATTAAGAGGTACAGCTTTTTGGTTGTCTTTTTATTTTGTCACTGAACCTTTCTTTGACAACAGTATCTACTGACTGCTATCTTTTCTAATCTCTGCTTTTTTCTCTTTATACTTTTCTTCCATTCTGTTTGTCTCTTTTTATTTCCCAGTTTTCACTGAACAGGTTGGATGCCAATGAGTATCATATCTTATCTGTAGACCCACCACTTACGACATGTATGGTACGGTCTTTTGGTCACTGCTCTCTGTACCAGAGTTATTTCTTCAACACTGGAAACATTACTTCCCTCCCCTCAACCCCCAATTCTGGGTTCAGGACTATTCTGAGTACTTGAGAGGACCATAAGGTCAGTTTCTAGAAAAAAGTTTTGCTGTAGAACTTTTTAAATAGTTCTTCTGGAGCAGGGTTTTTAACCTTTCTTGTGTCATAGACCCCTTTGGCAGTCTGGTAAAGCCTATGGACCCCTCCTCAGAATGTTTTTAAATTTACAAAATACATAGTATCACAAAAGAAACACATTCTATTGAATACAGTTATCTATCTATCTATCTATCTATCTATCTATCTATCTATCTATCTATCTGTAAAAACAAAGGCAGATGTCCAGTCATCAGGAGAATCTGAAGTACAGAAAACACTCTTGCTCATATTTTTGTCAGGGCCCTCTTGAGTGCTCCACTTTCCTATTTCATACCACATGATTCTACTCACTTGCACAACATGTTACTGGCTTCTCTGCCTCTTTTCTGTGATGAGCCTTCCTTGACTTCTTCAGTTCATACCTTTATTGTCTCTCACCTGGATCACTTTAGCCTTTTCATTGCCAGGTTCACTAGTTCCAGCCTTTTCTAATTACCACTGCCTTAGCTGTTTTGTTTTGTCTTTTGAAATTAAACCAATCAATTAAATGAGAACACACACAAACACATATTGTAACAATATGTATATATAAACAGTTCTTGCCCTGACCCAGGTCAGAAATCCATGTCTCATCCTGCTTCTTGTATCCATCACCTACCTAGAGATGTCAGAAAGTGGTCAAAGTCACAGACTCCAACTGTTATCAGGATAAAATTCATCATGTCTCAAACTGAGCTTTCTTTCTCCCTAAGCCTGACCTTCCTCCTGACTTGACACGAGGTGTCAATAATACCATTCACCCAGTTTTAGATGTCTGAAACTTAGGTGATGTTTCTGAATCTTTCCTCTCTAATCTCCTATTAATCAATTATGGAATGAATCCCTTTGTTTCTACCTCTGCCAACTGTCTCACATCCCTTCCTATTGCTCTCACAACTCTTACTGACTCCCACTTGGACTATTATAATAGTTTCTTTAAAATCCATCTACACTCCACTAATCCCTCAATCTTTTGTACTGCTCCTTCTAATACTAATCCTTTTTTTTTCTTTTTTGTTGGGAGGAAGGCAGGGCAATTGGGGTTAAGTGACTTGCCCAAGGTCACATGGCTAGTAAGTATGTGTCAAGTGTCTGAGTCCAGATTTGAACTCAGGTCCTCCTGACTCCAGGGCTAGTGCTCTATTCACTGTAATCCTCCTTTTATATATCTGTTCAAATCATTCTTGTGCTCAAAATCTTTAGTAGCTCTCTATCCCCTCCCAAGTAGCAAAGTTCACAGAATCAAAGAAAGTCAGAATTGGAAGGGACTTTAGAAATTACCTACCTACCCCTCCCCATTCTTCATACTGACGAAGAAACAGAGTTCTAAGAGATTAGATACATAGCAAGTATCAGAATTCCAGCTCCTTTGCCTGGCATTTAAGACACTCTATCATCTGTTACCCTGACAGTGGGAAAGATTGAAGACAGAAAGAGAACAGCAGAGGATGAGATGGATAGTGTCATGAAAGCAATGAACATGAGCTGGGACAGACTCTGGGAGATAGTGGAGGATAGAAAGGATTGGAATGCTATAGTCCCTGGGGTCATGAAGAGTCAAGACCTTTTCTGCCTCATTTTCCTACCATTAGAGAACTTTCTGCACTGTGAACATACACTATTTTCCTACTTTTGTTATGTCTAGAAGTCCTCTTCTTTGCTTGAGAAATTTTTTTAAAGCTTAATTCAAATGTCTACCTCCTCTAGGAAACCTTGTCTGGTTCATCCTGTTGTCACCCTTCAGATCCCCATGGCATCACTATGCATTATGGTTATATGAATAATATGTCACTCTCTTACTAGATTGTAAATTCCTCAAAGGAAGGTACCATGTTTCTACAGACTGTGTAGAATCCTTTAGAGCCCAACACAGCCATCTGCATTCAGCTGGTGCATAATATTCACTGAATGAAATGAATTTATTTCTGCATTTAAATCCCCATGACAGTCTACTAATTACAGTCTACTAATTCACTAAAGATTGGGTTCTAAGATCTTCACCTTGTATTTAAAAACTCTTCATATTCAAAGTTCCCTTTTGTCTACTCATTTCATTTCTATTTTTAACCCTCAGTTAAAACAGTGCCTGAAAATTCACTTTTCTCTCTTGCTTTCTCTGGGATAAAACCTCTAGGAGTGATCAGAGAAGATGCATTCATCTCCAAGGCAGAACATGGAATTCTTATGATTATCTCCCCCATCTTTACCTGATTAGGTTCTTGCCTTTGTTTCCCATATCCATGACTAAATTGTAGTTATGCACAACTATCTGCAAAATGAACACGTCAGTTCTTAGTTCAACAGTATATCATGTTATGTCTGTGTAATATATTTGTATTGTTATTTTGGGCACAATCATACATTGTATACATGATTTTTACAGAATGTTCTGACAAAGGTAGAACATACCTCAATTTCACTTTAATTTTCTTCAAATCTTAAATGAAAAAAACAAAAGATGAAGAGAAAAAAAAACCTTAGATATTAAAAAAATCTTTAAATCCAAATATTACATATGAGTTTTTATCATAATATATGAGGGTAGTTCATTCCTTATACATGAAATAGGTATGAAAATAGTAAATCTATGTTAAGATTTTTTAAGGCCCTATAAATTTTTCATATTATTGACATATATTTCTATTAGCTGCCACCTAGGGAGCATATGCTTCTAATGGAGCAAGTGATGGATTTGCTCCATACAAGTAGGAAGTTCTTACCCACTGTTTCTGACTGGAGAGTCTCACTGGTTAGTTTGCTGAAAATGGATTCTGCAGCCAACATGCCACTTTTCATTGCAGTGTGGGTACCTTTGATCTTAGGAACATTCATGAAACCAGGACTACAGCCAATTAGCACTCCACCAGGGAAAGTGAGTTTTGGTATAGACTGAGGAGAGAGAGAGGCATAGAGATTAAGGTTACAAGTAAACAAATTTTAAAACACACACATTATCTATCTATCTATCTATCTATCTATCTATCTATCTATCTAAACAAGTAAATACAATTTCAGCTTGTGTAGTTTGGAAACTGAAAAATAATTTTCTTTTAGTAAATACATTATAATTAATACACTGAAAAGATTAAAAGGAGAAAAAGAATCAGTCATATGAATAACTACTAAATAGAGAGATATGAATTTTGGTAGTCCTCAGAGAGAGGTTAAACTTTTTACTTTATGTTTTATTTCTTGAGGTCTAGGATTTCTTTTTTTTAATTTTTGGAGGGCAATTGGGGTTAAGTGACTTGCTCAAGGTCACACAGCTAGTTTTTGTGCTAAGTGTCTGAAGCTGGATTGGAACTCAGGTCCTCCTGACTCCAGGGCCAGTGCTCTATTCACTGCACCCCTAGTCATCCCTGAGGTCTAGGATTTTTTAGTAAGAATAGGGAAACAGTTTTTCTTCAGGTTAGACCCAAAGAGGAATAGTTAAAATAAAAGGCAACATTCACATGCAACGTAAGATCTAGATTATATCACTGGACAATTGTTAAGTAATTATACTCATTTATAAGTACTCCAAGGACACAATTAATAACAAAATTTTGACTGATATAAAACTGAAGAACTGGCTAAAAAAGTAAAATCTTTTAGCATTATAATTTAAATAAATTTTTTAAAATCACTGATTTATATAGCTTTAAGATTTGGAAGCACCTTTTCTCCTACCACACTACAGGGAAGGTAGAGAGTATAAATATTATTCTTATTTTACAAATGAGAAAACCAAGAAGCTCAGAGCATTGGCTTTTAAATTTTTTTTTTTGCTTTTTTTGAGGGGGAAAGGAAGGGCAGTTGGGGTTAAGTGACTTGCCCAAGGTTACATGGCTGGTAAGTGTGTTAAGTGTCTGAGGCCAGATTTGAACTTAGGTCCTCCTGACTCCAGGGCTGGTGCTCTATTCACTAAGCCACCTAGCTACCCTAAAAGCATTGGCTTTTCAAAAGGTGCCACATAAAATACAGGTCAGGACTAGGATTCAAACCCAGGTCATTGTGCCTAATAAGGTACTGGTGTGATGCCCCTGGGATACAAAACCAGAGCTGAATGTGACATTCATTCTGTGTCTCATTCCTCTTCAGCCCTACAAGGAAAGCTTTCCCCAATATTCCCCTCCTACTCTTCAACAATCAGGAAATGAACATTCACGAAGTGTCTACTGTGTGCCAGGAACTGGGATAAAGACAAAAGTAAAACAAAAATCTCTTTCCTGCAGGATTTTATATTCTATTACAATCTACACACATAAGGAAACAGAAAATACATACAGAGCAATTTTGTGGAGGAAGCTAGGAAGCCCTCTTGTAGAAGGGATTTTAAGAGGCACAAGTCAGATAGTCAGTCAGTTGGTCAGAGGTGAGGAAGGAGGACATTCTAGGCCAAGATAGGAGATGGAATGTCACATGTGAGACACAGCAAGGATGCCAGTACGATGGGAGTGAATAAAGGAGAATCTGGAGATCGATTATGAATGACTTCAAATGCTAAAGAGAAGAATCTACATTTGATTCTTTTTTTTTTTTACTTTTTGGAGGGTAGAGGGCAGGGCAATTGGAGTTAAATGACTTGCCCAAGGTCACACGGCTAGTAAGTATGTGTCATATGTCTGAGCCCAGATTTGAACTCAGGTCCTCCTGACTCCAGGGCTGGTGCTCTATTCACTGCCCTAGCCACCCCTCTACATTTAATTCTGAAGGGAATAGGGGGCCCTCTGCAGCTTTTTAAGCAAGGGAATAACTTAGACCTATGCTGTAGGAACATTACTTATTTTGGCATCTATGTGGTGGAAATAGCGGAGAAGGGAAAAGACTTGAGGTTTGGAAACCAATTAGGAGAATAATGTAGCAAACCAAGTTAGAGATGATGATGATGAAGACCTGAACTAGACGGTGGTTGCATGAGATTAAAGGGAAGGAAGATGAGAAATGCTGTGGAGGAGAACTGATATGACTTGGCAACTGAATGTATATATGGGACAAGGAAAAGTGACAATGGCTCTAAGACTGTGAACCTGAGTGATTAAAAGAATAGAAGTGTCCTCAATAAAAACAAGAAAGTCTGCAAGAGGGGTGGGTTGGGGGAAGGGAGAGAAGTTAATGAGTTCTGTTTTGTACATGCTGAGTTTAAGATGCCTATGGGATATCTACCTAGAAAAACCAAACAAACAAATAGGCAGTTGGTGATCTGTGTGTATGTTTTTTTGGGTAGGGGTGGGGGAAGGGAAAAAGCTTCAAAGTCAAGAATTCTTGCACTGGTTCTTCTTATTAGCAAAGTGGGGCAAGATGGGGAGTGGGAGTGGAAGTGGAACAGTTTGAGGCCTTGATTCCTTGGGGAGCAGGAGTTCTTCAAGGGAGGGAACCACTATTCCAGGGACTTTAACAACACTGATAGCTACTTCTATAGTTATTAATGATGGCAACTCCAAGGGCTGAATCATTGTTAGAAGAACAGTAATATGGGACATACAAAATCAGGGGTTTATAAATACAGATCATGTACTAGGAATCTCTTTTCAATGCTGCATAGTAGAATGCCATATAAAACAGGTACTTCTTGTATTTTAAGAGAGTTTAGTTACTGCGGCAACAAAAATGTCATTATAAGGTGCTCTCAAGGCAAGGGACCCACAAAGAAAGTATTGTTTTTTTTGTTTGTTTTTAGTTTTTTTTGGAGGGAGGAGGCAAGGCAATCTGGCTTAAGTAACTTGTCCAAGGTCACATGGCTGTCAAGTGTCTGAGGTCACATTTGAACTCAGGTCCTCCTGACTCCAGGGCTGATGCTCCATGCACTATACCAGCTACTTGCCCTGAAAGTAGTGTTTTAAGGCTCTAGGGATAATGATGCAATAAAAGGGAAATACTTGTTATTTGTGACCTTTATGGACATGAAATGATATATCTTTTACCTCACAGTAATATTAGAATACTTTCAAAAACAGATTTATAGCTAAATATAATTGGTTAATAGATATAAATTGATACTTAGAATTTAGTATTATAAATTATGGATTTTTTGAAGATTATGATGAAAAATTTTAAATTTTATTTTGAATTTCAAAATTCAATCATTTAAACATGGTTTATGGATTCTACCTATTTACAAAAGGTAGGTTACAGACTTAAACAAGCTGCAAAATTGGACAGTTTAAAAATAGAACTGAGACTATCTAAAAGGAGCAAAAGGAATAAATGTTACCATACTTCACTGATGTCAGTTTGCTCAATGCTAAAGTAATAGAATTTTCATTGATAATCTGTCAGGACAGAAACTTTTTACTTCAACTAAATTCAAGAAATAATTTATTGCATTAGGGCTTTGCATAAAGGAGAACAGGTGACAGTAGATCAACTGTAGTTATGCAAAAATAAAAGCAAAAGGTTGTAAAAATAGATTTTAAAAAATTAGCCTTTTTGGGGAGGCTGACACAGTATTTGATATATATATATATATTTTGCTTTTTGGAGGGCAATTGGGGTTAAGTAATTTGCCCAAGGTTACACGGCTAGGTTTTTGTTTGTGTGTGTTAAGTGTCTGAGGCCAGATCTGAACTCAGGTCCTTCTGACTCCAGGGCCGGCTCTCTACTCACTGTGCCACCTAGCCGCCCCTTGATTGATATTTTAAGGATGCTAACAACTGTTACATCCTTTACAAAGACTACTAAGTAAAATAATATATTCTCAAACAACACATGGTTTGCAGAAATTCTGTATTTTTTTCCATTTTGCAATTCTTTTCATTTTAATTTTTATGCTAGTTTCAATGTTAAATTTATGACAACAGAGATATATAGTATATACCAGAGAGAAAAAAAAAATCAAGGAAAATAACTTTGTGATAAGAAAAGGAAAGAATATTACCTGAAGGCCACCTTCATTAAGAGCTCTGGCTCCATAGGCAATTCTTTTCCCGCCCTCCAGGGTTGGCTGAATGCTAGGATGGTGTTTCCACCTCTGGAACTCTCTAAAAGGGCTTAGGTATGGATTCTGATAATCTAAACCAACCTTTAAAAGAAAGTAATTTTATATTTTAAGTCAGGCTGACCTATTAATTAGCTACCTAAATTCTACATGATGTCAAGTTAACTTAAATTTACTTGTATCACCTTGTGAAAACATTTAACCCCTTAATAACAGGTCACCTCAATTTAAGAGA
Source organism: Gymnobelideus leadbeateri (assembly GCA_011680675.1). Taxonomy (NCBI): domain Eukaryota; kingdom Metazoa; phylum Chordata; class Mammalia; order Diprotodontia; family Petauridae; genus Gymnobelideus; species Gymnobelideus leadbeateri. The sequence continues at coordinate 98,618 of WOXC01004189.1, read as the reverse complement.
ATAAATAACATGTGAAATCTGTGTGGGGAAATACAGCAGCAGATTTTTTAAAAAATCAACAAACATTAAGATATAAGAGCAATTTAACAGTATTCTGGAAAGATGTCATACTGTGGTAGATTTCATTCTGGAACAGACCTTAGATAACTGCTCATTTTATTGATAAGGAAATTGACACCAGAGAGGATAACTGAGATTAGCCTAAGGTTACACAACAAATAAGTAGATGACCTAGGATTTGTCAAGCATACAATCCACTTCTACTTTGTTTCCATTCCTGCAGATAATCTAATAGGGAATATTCTAAGTTTAATACCTAGCCATAACTACATATGAGAATGTACTTAATACATTCTTGTAAATAAAGAACATTTTTTCCTTCCCTAAGAGTGACATTGATGGAAATATATTGTGAACTATTAGTTTTTAAAGGCTTTTATGTCCTTTCATTTCTTTAACAAAAAAGATCCTTTGAATAAAACAAATATTGGGGGAAATAAATAACTTACCACAAAACCAAGAGCTACCATTGGCTCACTCTCATTTAAATGGTAGAGGAAAGACCCTCCATAAGTATGTTTGTCCAATGGCCAACCGACTGTGTGTTCTACTTTTCCTGGTTTCCAATTCTTTTTGTCAATAATCCATAACTGCAAATAAGGCACATACATATTTGATGCTTTTCTTTGTTTCTTAGCAGTGAAAATTTATTGGAAAAAGCAGTAATAATGAGACAGATACAATAAAGAGACCCTTCTCCTAGTAAAGGAACATATATAACAATTAAAATTTAATAAAAAGGAACAGAGTTTTCTTTCAGGTGCCAATTAATTCCTAAGTATATCTATATAAGAAAGATAATACCATATTATGCCAGTTCAAAGGATTTTTGAATGGTTCATCTTCCTTTAAGGTTTTAAGTTTTACTTTTCAAGGTCAATTTCATTCTTTTACTAAAATTTGCTTAAGGAAGTTTCTAATAAATTCTATAAAAAGCATAGGAATTTGTGGGCTTTTAAAACAATGGAAATTCCCAGTATAATGCCAGAATTTAAAAAGTACATGGTCCATGGCCTAGTAAATGCATAGACAGTACTTTAGCAATCTTTAATATCATCTGGAAAAAATTAGGAAATGAAAACATCCTAATGTTCTGTATTTTCTTTCATACTGTGGAGTCAAGGGTATGAATGGATGTGACAAGTGGGGTTATTTCAAATGAAATCGAATAAATTAAAATAAAAATACATATTTTGTAAAGTCCAATAAATTAAGGATTTAAAGGAGAAGATAAATTAAATAACGTCATTCAGGATAGACTACCTAAAATATAAGCCTTATTTTAAGTCTTAATACTAACAGTTAGAGACACAGATTGAAATATGTAACAAAATCATTAAAAAGTTCTAAATAATCAGTACAGTTCAAGTCTCAGTCATTTGATTCACACATTTGATAAATACTAAACATCAGGGGCGGCTAGGTGGCGCAATGAGTAAGAGGAGTTGGGGATGACCCGGGATCGAAACTGGCCTCAGAAAATGAGCACCCACACATAAATAATGACTAGCCGTGTAACCTTGAGCAAATTACTTAACCCCAATTGCTTTAAAAAAAAATACTAAACATCAATATAATAAGATGGCCTGGATCATCTCTGCTATAATGAGATCTGAATTGTAAATAGTTTAAAGTAGATTACAAAATATTTCAAAAGCTTTTTACTACCTTTACAATAAAATAGTTCCAACTCAATTAAAAAATCTATATGTCTATTTGCCATGAAAAATAATTGTGTAATAATATCAACTGACTTAAACTTTACTTTCCAACAATTGAAATTTCTAAAATGGCAAAGTATTACCTCCTTTAACCCAATACCATAAGTCTGGGGTTCACAATTGGCCCTCAAGTCAAACTTCTTATACAGCTGCTTGGCAAGATGTCCATGACAACCTTCACTAAAAACGGTGACTTTGGCATGTAGCTCTAGTCCTCTTTCAAATGTATCCTGTAAAAGCATAGCATGTTATAATCAGAACTGCCTCCAACTGATCTGCTACAATGCAGAATTTTTCTCTGGACGTACAAGGTTAAGGCTATATACCTACCCTCAAAGGATCTCATTTCATTGGTCTGGTATACAGAATAAGACTTCTCCATACTCTAGGAGGTTGTTTTATGAACTGCTGTGAACAAAAAATCCATCATCTGGTGGTCACTGCCCTGATGATGAGCCTTTGTAAATTTAGCTCTGCTGCTTGTCAGCTGATCCATATAGCTCTTATATGAATACAACTTTTCTGGCTTGCTAGGACTTTTTGAGTCAAAGGCAGGACCTCTGAGAACTCAAGCTAAAACCCAGTGCCAGGAAACATCAGAGTAGGGCCACAAGGAAAAAATGTCAAATTAGGGCTATTCAAAATTTCACATTATGAAGCTCAAATGACCAAGATTCTACTTATACTACACTGTTTTGGATTAAAAGATGAAAAAAGAAAAAATTATTATCAACAAATAAAGGTATGAGGAAGATAGTACATGTACCCCAGAGCAAGACAATAATATATTAAACCTCATTTCATAGGAATAGATTTGTACAACACACAGCAAAGAGCTGTCCAGCTAATTTTGTTGAGAAGTTTCTCAAGTGGGGTCAGCAGACAGCTGGTCTTCCGGAAGGGAGATGTGCTCTAGTTTTGGGGAAGGACAAGAGATGGAAACAGTGGGATTCACTGCTGAAGGGAAAAGGTCCTGGAACAGCACCTCCTTGACTTACCAAGACCCACTTTCTTCTGCAATATGGCCAATGCTTTTCCCTACCATTTCTATACCCAACATTATCCCCCACTTAGGGGATTTCTACATTGAGGAGCCAGTCATGTGAAATTATAAGAGAGGGGGAGCAGAAAGAGCACCTGGACTTGTCACTTGGCCTAAAATGCTTGTAGGTCCAATAAACCTATTTAATTTACAAGACTGCATCTAGAGAGGCCAAAAATGAATGGAAAGAGGGTTAGCCTCAGTAGGGTTCAACTTCTGACTGAGGCACAGACTTGCTATGTGACTCTGTGCATGTCATTTAACCCTGAGAGGTTTAGTTTCCTTAACAATAAAATGAAGATAATAATATACCTACTACCAATAATCTCAACTGGTTTGTTGTGAACAAAATGCTTTGTAAACCTTAAAATTCCATGTAAACATGAATTTTAAATATTATGATTAGGGATCAGAGCTTTAGGAAAAATACAAAACCTTGGCATAGCTACCTCTGTTTTAAATCTATCAACTGGCTGTTGGCCTTTAAAGATAAATAGATCAATAAACTGGGCAGATGGTAATACTTTTCTTTTTAACCTAATGATTTACTTATCTGATGGCTGCTTTCTTCATTATTGGTTGCTAGAAGTTTTTGTTGAGTCTAGCAAAGTGACAGACTGCACTTGTATTTGCCCTTTTTTACCAAGGTTAATAATGGGGAGGATGTTTTAAAAAGATATATAGGTATACATATCTTCTTAAAAAGGAAAAAAATTCAATTTAATTTAAAATTTGCATTTTTAAGCATTTGCATGGGAGATATATATATATGGGTTGTTGTCATTAGTCACGTCTGACTGTGACCCCAATTGGGATTTTCTTGGCAAAGATATTAGAGTGGTTTGCCATTTCCTCTTCCATTTTTATAGATGAAGAACCTGAAGCAAAGTGACTTGCCCAAGGTCATACAGCCAAGTGTCTGATAGCAAATTTGAAATCAGGTCTTCTGACTCCTGGCCAAGTGTTCTATCCACTGAGCCATCTAGCTGCCTCCATATATATGGGTAGAGTTCATCAATTTAGAGGGGAAAATAATCAGTCAAAAGCATTTGAGACCAAACATCTGAAAGAAGGAATTCGAAATGTTCTTTGAAAAGACTATCTGAATGAAATGAATTTTTAAAAATAGCACTAAAGAGATATTTAGAAAACATGCAGACCCAGTCATAGTCCCAAATTCTGTCCAAGCCCTAAGCTTGTGGATAAAACAATGACATCTGTTGGGGTACTGGGGAAAGACAGGCCTATATATGGAACTGAAATGGACATAACAAAATGGCAACTAATTACTGTTACACCTAGCTGCTAGCTCCCAAACACTTTAGGCTATGAGCTGAGAAAGATTTAGAGGTCCTGACAAGAAAGGTGGCAAATATCTGGGCTTAATTCCCATATTGTATCCCTCAGGAGTAACTCCCAGGAACATGAGATCGGAGGCATTCATGCTATGTTTTAATGGAGAAAACACTAGCCAAGGAGTCAGGAGATTATGTGACCTTGGGCAAGCAATTTAACCTTGTTGGGCCTTAATTTCCTAATCTGTAAAATGAGGAAGCTAAACCAGATGATGTTTAAAGTCACTTCCAGCTCTGAAATTCTATGAATCTAGGAAATATTTAAAATTATGATTTTAAGCACCTTTTAAATATTTCAAGAATCAATGATCTTATTGGTAAGTATAATCCTACTGCCAAGGCAAATCACAAGTTCCTCCAAGACTTGGAACAAGAGACCACAGCCAAAAAAATTAACCTTTTTAAGGCTAACCCGGTGATAGTCTCAGCTCTTAGCTAAGTTGGTTCTTGGAGAATAGACATAAATGTCTGATATCAGGCTATAAAAGAAGCCTTTCATTGTTTGCTCTTTGTGGCACAGCCTTCAAGAACCCAGGATCAACCACCTCCATTCACACCATGATGAGGAACAGTAGGACAAAAGTAGGACTTTTGTGTAGTACAATTTTTGAAAAATTTAAACTACATTACATGACAATACTGGTAGATAGTAGGGTTGCCTAACAGCAGTGAAAGCCCAATTAAGGTTGTGTAACATAAATGTAGGGGACCCAGTCAGAATGATTGTATGACTTCCTCTATGGGAGTGATCCAAGGCTTGGCATGGCACAACTGGTGAATGCTAAGGAGTTTGACCTCAAGAAAAAAGGGCAGTATAGTTATACTGGCTCAACAAGAGGTCAAGATGGGGAAAAGAGGATAGAGTAGCTAGTGCATGGGATATGGCCTAGGAAAGAATTAAGGGGTAGAAGGATTAGAGGTTGTGTTGTGCACAAAGAGCAAGGTTTGGAACAGAAGGCAGAGGGAGAGGTGAAAAGCCAGTATATTATGGTCACATAAAGGGATTTCAGAATAATTGAACATGGAAGTGTTACACTTGTGGGTGACTGCAAGATCAAAGTTATGACCATCTTTGTGTGTGGTTGAGGTGGATGGAAGAGTGGGTCATGCAAAGTCAGTACATTGAGAAACTAAATTGTTAGGGTTTTTTTTTTTTTTGTTAGGATGAGGGAAAGACAACATGTATGCTGAAGTCTTCTAGTATAAGGGCAGGAGTTAGGGAAGAAAGAAAATTTGTGAGCCATATACTGAACTTATTGAGCAAAGACGAAGAGGTCTGTAGACAACAGCTACCAGGAGTCTGTTTGGGTAGTAGATATCAATAGCATGAACTTCAAAGGAGAAGAGAATACTGAGTGATAAAGGTAAGATAATAATCTGGAAGTGGCAATAGAGAGCAAGAAACCAACCAAAGAGCTGAAGGCAAGGCCAGAAATTCAGCCCGTCCTGGAAAGTGTATCCAGAGAGGCTGTGGTATCAGGGGGTAGTCAGGTCTCAATAATGGCTAGATGGAATGAATGGTAGAAGAAAAGATTTAGGGTGAAGGGAAGTTTGTTGCCTATGGAATAGATATTTCAGAGGGCACAGGGGAAAGGGTGGATTGGTAGTTTGGAATGGGAAGGTGTAGGGGAGCAGAAATAAGAAACCAGATGGAGGGGGATGGTGAATGAGGTTTGATGATGACATACATGGTTTCACAATCAGTGAGATGTGTAGGTTATAATCAGTTATAACAATGTTCAATATTGAGCGGAGGGAGCCATTTCTTTACCCAAAGGAAGTTGAAGATCAGGGTTGGAGACCAGTGTAGCAGAAGATGGAAGGCAAATAACAGATCAAATGAGGCCCCATTTTCCTACTTCTCCTCCCTCCAAAGGCTAGAGATTAGGCAGGAAATGATTCTGTAGGAGATGGAAGCCCTTTGACAAGCACAGCAGGAAATGGAAGGCCTGAAATCAAAGGAGTCTTTGCAATGGAAGTTCTTCACACTGGGGTTGGTAGATCAGTCTGGAAGTAGAAGGCAGAAGCTGCTGTGTACTAGCACAGATTCAAGTCGTCCTAGGCAGGACCCTTGCCGCCTTCTATTGGGAAGGTTGCCAGAAAGCTTTGTTTGGCAGAATTTGTCCTCATTCCTCACTTGTTGTGTTTCTTATTTTACAATGTGTTTTAACATAAACCAACTCAGGTTCTTCTTGATGTAAAGAAAGCATAATTCTCAGATAAGTAGTAGGTATAATTTGAAATCAGAAGAACAGTCTTTGGTGACCATAGCATAGAAAGATTGTCTGTCTCTACTCTGGGCTTTTCAGTTCCATTTCTGAATATAGAGAAAGTAATCACTGCCAGTAATGCAATTTCCATATATGGATAGCATAAACTATATATAATACATATATATGAAATGTACCTACAGACATCACATTAAGATACTTAAAAGTACCAAATACACACACACACATACATATATGTACACACACACATATACAAAAACACAAACATATATGAATGATAGGAGATTTGTCTTTGAAAGGGATTAAGTAGCTCCCACCACCATATAACACCCATGCAGGCTACAACATGGCAAACTATACCATCCCTCACAAGGCTGTACTCCAAGGTGGGCTCCAGCCAATGGAAAATGCTTCCATGTGAACCTTCTGTGCTCTGAAGGCTTGGGGGCTGACACAGCCCTCCACTGCAACCCCCGCCTGGACTCGAGGGAGATGGTATTCAACACATTCCAGGAAGGAGCATGGGGTTGGGAGGAGTGGAGCCCCAGTGTTCCCTTCCATCGAGGCCAGCCTTTTGACCTGCTCATCATAGTGATGGACAACTCTTACTAGGCTGTGGTGGGAGACACTGTATTTCACTGCTTCATGCAGCACCTGCCTTTGCAGCTTGTCTAGGTCCTGGAGGTCAGGGGTGATGTGGAGCTACAGAGTGTGTCTATCCTCTGAACTTCGGACATGTTGGCCTGCCGGGGCTGTTGGGACAAGACTGGGGCTGGGGTTTTTACTTGTGGGGCTGGGTTGGGAAGGAGAGACTTCAAAAACCTAATAAAGTCTGTTCCCCCTTCCCCAAAAAAAGGGATTAAGTACAGACTAATTCTTTGTTCATTCCTCTCTTGGACATGTCATGTTTGTACCTTAGTCCTTTACGGTTCTGAACCTGAATGCCTAAGCAATATTTCAAAGGTTTTTTCTTTTAAATCAAGAAAAAAGTTCTGTTAACCTATATTTGAAAATTCTCTTAATTATTTAGGCAGTTTATGGCATCGTTAAATTTTTTGTCAAAATGTCAAATGCATTTTCATTAGCTTTAATTTCCTTTAACATTTTTATTAATTTCTGAAAATCACATTATTATTAAGAAGTTTACCTTTGGTGCTCCATCCTTCTGTATGCCTACATCATTAGTAGCAATTCCTTTTACACTGCCATCTTCATGATATAGGACCTTATTTTTAAAGACAGAAACAAATTAATCACTATTGCTATAAAACTAAAGTGTAATTCCTTTACATGAACAAATCTCTTCCAATGCATATATCTTATTAACCTACAATCTTCAAAATAAAAAAATATCTCCTTCTTATTAGGATACTAGGAGAAGATTCCATTACCTCTGCAGCTGCATACCCTGGGTACACTTCAACACCAAGCTCTTCTGCTTGCTGTCCCATCCAACTAACCAGATGGCCTAAGCGCACAATATAATTTCCATGATTAGTCATTGGAAGACCTACAAATACAGAATACATGCTCTTAAGAATTTACTAATAATATATCTTTAAAAAATCATATTCTTAAAAATAAAAACTAAGTAATAGAGATCTGAGTTTAGTATTTACTTTAATACACTAAGGATCCACGTTTCATCATTGTATGGGTTCATTCTCCATCAACGCAGATCACAACTCCTCCATCCCTTAGTATACTGCTTCATGACTTAATACCACCCATTCTTTCATCAAAATATCATTTGATGGTCAAACTTCTGGTGATAGGCCTCTTTGAAATAAACTAAGGTTGATATAACTGTGAATTGGTTCAACATTTCTGGAATGCAATTTGGAACTATGTCCCCCAAATCATTAAATTGGGTATATCTTTCAACTTAGCAATATGACTACTAGGCTGTAATGGAAATGCAAATTTAAAGATCTTCCCTGCCCCTAGGCCCTTTGATAGGCTTAAGAGACTCTGAGAACCTTCCTTGACTTGAAAATATACTCTGCCCCCTAACAGGCTGAATGTGGTCACCTGGAGCCTGTGGTAGGAGGCTTGGTTTTCAGGAATGACCATACCTTGATGCTATGTGATTGGGCAGTGGGTCAAGAGGGTGGTTAGATTCTCTGAGCCTGGAGAAGGCTGTATAAACTCTGATGGGAGGCTTTGCTTTGGGGCTCACTTTGAGAAGAGTTGTGTGATTTGACCAGATGAGACTCTAGGCAGCCGTTGAGAGCCCGGGCTTTGAAAACCCAGATGTTGATTCTTCCCTCTCTGGTAACTGTGATTTGGTATTGATAATGGTTGGACAGTTTGGAATCCTGTCTGTTTGATCTGTCTGTATACTCTGAAGTTCGGGATGCTGACCTTCCCCCCCTGAACTAGGTAATATACGTTTGTTTGATTAAAGTAAGCTTGTTAACCCATTTTGAGTTGCTTTCCTTTACAAAAGCAGATCTAAGAACCTGTGTTGGTAGCCACTCTGGGGATGTTGGGGTGCTTGCTGCTACACAGGCATGTGCCCCAATGCAAAAAAAGAAAGGAAAGAAAGAAAATATATAACCACTATAAGCAATAAATATTCATAGCAGTCTTTTTAATAAAGCAAAGAACTAGAAACTAAAAAGATTCCCATTAATTGGAGAATGGTTAAAATTATGATATATTAATGTAACAGTTTATTACTGAGTCATATGAAATGATGAAAGGAATAGATTCAAAGTCAATACTTAACTAAGCAATTATTAGATATCAGGCACTGTGCTGGGGATAGAAAGAAAGGCAAAAAATAGTACCTGCCTTCAAGGAGTTCACAGTCTAGTGGGGATGGAAACATGCAAACAACTATGTATGTATAAACAAGAAATATGTAGGATAAATTGGAGATAATAAAAGGAGAGAAGGTATTAGCATTAAGGGGAATTTAGAAATTTTTTTTGTAGAAGGTGAGATTTTAGCTAGTCCTTGTGAGAAGCCAGGGAAGCTTGGAGACGGAGATAAGGAGAGAGAAACTGGGTATGGGGAACAGCTGGTAAAAATGTATAGGAAAAATGGACTGTCATATTCCAGGTACAAGAAGAAGGCCAAAATCACTGGATCATGGATTAAATGGAGAGGCATAAGGTCTAAGAAAGTTATGAAATACTTTAAAAGCTGAATAGATTTTTATATTTTGTCCTGAAGGTAATGTGACAGTCAATGGAGTTTATTGAATTGGAGACTGATAAGGTCACATTTATCATTTAGGAAGATCAACCTGACTACTAAGTGGAGGATAGCGGAAGACAGACTAGAGTAGGGAGGGACTTGAAGCAGAGAGAACAATCAAAAAGCTATGGCAATAGTGTAGATATAAAGGGATGAGGGCTTATACCAGCATAGTGGTCATGTCAGAATCAAGAAAGCAGAATATATGAGAGATGTTACAAAGGTAGAATTTATAGGACTTAGCAAATTGATTGGATATAGTGAGAGGAACTAAGGATGACATATAAGGTTTGGGTCTGGCTTATTGGGAGGATGGCGGTATCTTCAATACTAATAGGAAAGTTAGTAAGAAGGGAGAACTTGGGGGGAAGATTATAAGAGCAACTTATGAAAATCTGTATGAACTGATAAAGAGTGAAGTGAGAAGAAGCAGTAGAATGAAACATACAATGACTACATCACTATAAAGTAAAACAACTTTTAAAGACTTAAGAACTCTAATCAGGGGCGGCTAGGTGGTAGAGCAGAGGCCCTGGAGTCAGGAGGACCTGAGTTCAAATCCGGCCTCAGACACTTAACACTTACTAACCATGTGACTTTGGGAAAGTCACTTAAGCCCAATTGCCCCTCCAAAAAAACAAAAAACAAAAAAACAAAAAACTCTTATCAATGCAACGATCAATTATGACTCTAGAGGAGTGATGAATTAGAAGTGCAAAATAGGACATACTTCTTCTTTTTGGAGGGGGAAGGCAAGGCAATTGTGGTTAAGTGACTTGCCCAAGGTCACAAGGCTAGTAAGTGCTAAGTGTCTGAGGTTGGATTTGAACTCAGGTCCTCCTGACTCCAGGGCCAGTGCTCTATTTGCTGCGCCACCTAGCTGCACAAAGACATACATTTTTAGACATATCCTGTATATGTTTATGTTTTATATGTCTATGTACATGTTACAAGTGAAAGTTAAAAAAAACTTTGTTGGGGGAGTTAGAAGGACTAAAGAAAGCAAACCCCCCCCCCAAAACCCAAACCCATTAATGAAACATTTTTTTAAACTGCACAGAAGAGAAGGAAGTTTAGAGGTAAAATATTAACAAGCAAGATAACTTCTGGAATTAGTGTGCTGAATTTAGCATTTCTCTCTCTTTTTTTTTTTAAATTCCAAGCCAAAAAACAAGCAGTACATAATGAGATATGCAGTTTCATATACTCTTTTTCTGTTCTTTTTATATGGAAATATTTGTTTTTGTCAAATTCAAAATAAAATAAACTTTAAAAAAAATTAGCCTAGCTCAGATGACAGACACATAGCTTATCACTGAAGCCCTTGCAACTTGTTAGGTGCTGTCAGAATCTGTGCCTTTGACAACCCAGAATTACTTCCTTATCACCATAAGGGGCCAGAAGACAATTTTAATTGGGAGACAACAGATATGGAAGGAAGAAGCACATATATTTTAATTACAGCTATTCATTTGTTCCAAGACTAACTTCTTCACTAATGCTTCCATTATTTCATTACATTTTAGTCTAGATTTGTACTTATATTGAAATAAAAATCAAATTACAGCAACAGATTTTAAAAAGCAAATTACCCTATACAACTACAATACTTATACTTTATTTCTACCATCCTACCTTCTTACTCACTGTTCAGAATTCCTCACTCCTTACCTGGAAGTATTGGTACAGGAATTCTAAATTTCTCTGTTAAAATTCCAAATCTATCTTCTGTTACAGGAGTGGTAAGTGGAGCCTATATGTCAAGAAAGGGGAAAATACAAAAAGTTGTTCATAAAAATATTTATTTTATACTTAAAAGAAAAACACTGCATTCCTTTTTCAGAACTTTATGTAGATTAACAGGTTTTATATCATTTTAGGTGATGATGGATCTCTGTGTTATAACTTATAATATAGCTAACATACTGGGAGACCTGTGAAGAACAACCTTTATTTTTACATTAGAATTGTTATCATTAATCCAAAAACATGTACTTCAGTTATTATATAGAAAAGAGGAATAGAAACCATTTTGGATCCAATTTGCTCAATATGAAAAGCATAAGAATGGTACTGATTTTTTACCTTTTTCCTAAGAGTTTTTCCATGTCACTTATTCTATTGTCAGATGTATCACCCTTACAAATTAGGAAACAGGTATAGAAGTATGGTGCCGAAAGGCAAATTAGCAGCAGAGCCAAGAATAGACAACAACCAATTAGACATCGATTTGCTCTAGTCTATATGACTTTATACATCTTGAGTACTTTAAAAGATGAGTGATGGGGGCGGCTAGGTGGCGCAGTGAATAGAGCGCCGGCCCTGGAATCAGAAGGACCTGAGTTCGGAGCCGGCCTCCGACACTTAATCCACACAAACAAAAACCTAGCCGTGTAACCTTGGGCAAGTTACTTAACCCCAATTGCCCTAAAAGGGGCGGCTAGGTGGCGCAGTGAGAAAGAGCGCCGGCCTCGGAGTTGGGATGACCCGAGATCAGATCCGGCCTCAGAAAATGAGCACCCACGCATAAATAATGACTAGCCGTGTAACCTTGAACAAGTTACTTAACCCCAATTGCTTTAAAAAAAAAAAAAGATGCGTGATTTTCTGCGTGTAGGAACTGCTTTCAATGTGCTTTAAAACAGTGCTTTCCTGAGTTCCTGTGACTGAAAAAATATCTCCTAGTAGTAAATTTTATTGTGATAGGAGGAAGGAGGAGGGGTGATAGAGACGAGGAGAAAAAAGAAGAGAGAGAGAGATATAGAAAGGGTAGACAGGGAAGGAAAGGGAAAAAAGAGAGGGCAAGGGGTTGTATATTTATTTTCAAAATTCAAGTTAGCTTCTGTGGATTGGAAATATTGTTTCAAGTTTATAAATAAAATTCTAAGAAGAAACAAAGATTATGTAACAAAACTTAACAAAAATCCTGTATTTTTTTTTCCCCAAATACAAATGGTTCAACTTTCAAAGATAGGTTGTATCATAAATCTTGTAAGTATTCAGAAAATACTAAATTAAAATGAAAACCTCAAAATTGCAACCTTGATACTTAAAACTAATTTTAATCCTACTTTTCCCATTATTCACTAAAAATGTTCCTAATCATTCTCTGAGAAAAATTCTTAAAATGAAAAGTATTTATACAAATATTTGGAATGGAGATTATTTTAAAAAACAACAACCAATAGCCATGCATACCCCTTTCTCTTTCCAGTCTGGGAAGAGTTCTTCAAAAGCAGATGGTTCAAGACAAGCACCAGAGAGAGTATGGGCTCCTATCTGAGCAGCCTTCTCCACTAGACACACTCGAATTTCTTTTTCATGTTTAGCAGCCAACTGTTTTAGGCGAATAGCTGCAGAGAGACCAGCGGGGCCTCCACCAACTATTACTACATCAGCTTCTTCTGCAAATCTTTCCATGTTCACCCCTTTAAATGAAGTTAAAAAAAGAATTAGATATTATTTTTTGCTTTATAAATTCTAACCTAAATACAACATTTATAGTAAGTATATTACTGTAATAGGTGTTCCCTAAAATCCTGTCATAATGTTGATTTTATTGGCTTTGGTAAATCAAGTCTCAGCTTTGAGGCTTCACGTATACTAGCATCTAACTGTAAACTTACCTAGGGATTAATATCTAAGAATGTATTTGGAAGAAGTACAATTTAGATACACTGAATACAAAATATAAAAGTTTTGAACTATTATGGGAAAAACAGAGAGATATATCATTCCTTAAAATGAAACTCTGAAATTGTCCCATCCTTAGTGTTTTTAAATTAAACTTACCCAGAAATACTTGCAACAATTTTCTGCCACTTCTTACTTACCTTCCCATCGGCTGTCTTTCTCCCGAGGGCAGACTGTATAGTGTGTGGTGATACGAGGCACAGAAGAAGTTGAAGCCCATCTTGCAGCACCATGATATCGTAGACAATCCTTCTTGATTATTTTTAGGGCATGTACGTACTGATGTGCTACATAAAAATCAAGGATATTACTTTTATAATTTAATTTTCATGGCAAATAAATCTCTGTGAAGCAGCAGGGGACAGTGGAAAGGCTGTTGCACTTGGAATGAGAAGGGCCTGGGTTCAAATCCCAGCCCTGCCATAGACTTACACCTGGGCTAAGTCCCTTATCTGTTAAATGAGGGGATTTATTTATTTATCATCATTATTTTAATATTATTGTTATTTATTCTATTCTATTATTCTTTAAGAGTCTACAGATCTATTAAATATGACTATTCTTCCAACCAAACTATTTTACACACCATTGCAGGAACACAGAGAACAGACTAAAACCAAAGCTAGAAAGGCAGGCTGGAACCATCATGAGGAGGATGCTAATGCTAGGCAAAGGAGCTATTTAGCTATAATCTTGTGTTGTGTTTTTTTAATAGTCAAAATGCCGATATGTATATGTTTTGGGTTCTCTAGAAGTATACTAACTTATCAGTTCTCAGACAGATCTCAGATTTAGAGAATCAGTAACTGAATTAATGTTCATAGTCTAAAAAATGCTGACCCAGCACACCTGCCTTCCTGTCAGCATATCATCACAATGGAAAAGGTGTATACAACAATGAGGGCCAATCTACAAATTTATCTTTTTTTTAATTTAAAAAATTTTTTTTAAACAAATGCTTTATTAACTTCTGTTTTACATCATTCATTTCCGCCAGATTTTGAGTTACAATCATTTTTCCCCCTTTATTCCCCTACCCAACCTCCCAGAATAGCAGTCCCACAAGATATCGCTTCCTCCAATCTGCTCTCTCCCAAACCTTCTCCCATACCCCCTTTGACTTTTCCATTAGAGGAAGATGAATCTTTGTGTCCCAATGCCTGCACATCTTATCTCCTAATTATAAGCAAAAGAGTATTAATAAAAGTATCTATATATATTTGAAACACTTAATGTTAAGACCTCGAATTTCAGATCCATTTCCGTCCTCCCTTGTCATCCATTCCCTCTGGGGAGATAAGTAATTCAGTATATGTTGTACATGTCTAGCCATGCAAAACATTATCATAGTAGATATATTGTACAAGGCTGCTTATACTTCCCTCCCACTCATCCCACCCCCCACCTGGTCCATTCCCTACATGATCCTGTCCCTCTTCTATAGTGGGTACTTCCAACCTCCCCTCACCCCAAGGATGCCCTCCCATCCATCATCCCTCCTCTCATCCCCCTTCCCCCTATTCTGCTGCAGGTTGAGATATCCCATTTAGTATGTATGTCATTCTCTCCCTGAACCACATTCAATGAGAATGTGGTTTTGCCTTTTTTACCTTCCTATTCTCCCCCTCCCTTGCAGCCACTTCCCCTTGCTTCTTCTACATGAGATAGTTTACCCTCCCCTGTCTCTCCCCATCTCCTCTTGCCACTTTCCTCTCTCACCTCATAATTTCATCCCTTGAGTATTCTCCCTTCCCAACAAATTCAACCTATGCCCTCTATCCATATACAACTGTAACCATCTACACACACATTCACATATGTATTCATATGACCACACACCCTTCTTCCATTATTTTCATAGTGAGAAAGATATCATCAGTCACAGTTATTGCTTTTCCATACAGGAATGTAAATAGTTCAACTTTGATAAGTTCCTTTTGATTTCTTTTCCCTGATTGCCTTCTCAGGCATCTCTTCCTTCTTGTGTCTGGATGTCAAATTTTCTATTCAGTTCTGGTTTTTTCCTCAAGAATGCTTGAAAGTCCTCTATTCCACTGAATGACCATGTTTTCCCCTGAAACAAAATACTCAGTTTTGCTGGGTAGGTGACCCTTGGGTTCAGTCCCAGTTCTTTTGCCCTCTGGAATATCATATTCCATGCCCTTCGATCCCTCAGTGTAGAAGCTGCCAGGTCCTGGGCTATTCTGATTGTGTTTCCACAATATTGAAATTGTTTCTTCCTGGCTGCTTGGAGTATTTTCTCCTTGATCTGGGGATTCTGGAACCTGGCTATAATATTCCTGGGAGTTTTCTTTTTGGGATCTTTTTCAGGAGGTGATCTGTGGATTCTTTCAACCTCTATTTTGCCCTCTGGATCTAAAACATCAGGGCAATTTTCCTTGAGAATTTCTTGAAGGGTGATTTCTAGGTTCTTTCTTTGATCATGGCTTTCAGGTAGTCCAATAATTTTTAAATTGTCTCTCCTGGATCTATTTTCCAGGTCAGTGGTTTTTCCCATGAGATATTTCACATTGCCTTCTAATCTTTCATTTGTTTGGATCTGCTTAACAGCATCTTGATTTCTCATAAAGTCATTAGCTTCCATTTTCTCCAGTCTAACTCTGAAGGAATGAATCTCCTCAGTGAACTTTTGAGATTCTTTTTCCATCTGGCAAATTCGACTTTTTAAGGCATTCTTCTCCTCATTGCCCTTTTGGGCCTCCTTTGCCATTTGAGTTAGTCTATTTTTTAAGGTGTTGTTTTCCTCAGTCAGGCTGTTGACCCTCATTTCATACTTTTCCTGCATCCTTCTCATTTCTCTTTCCAATCTTTCCTCCACTTCTCTTATTTGATTTTTAAAGTCCTTCTTGAGGTCCTCTATGGCCTGCAACCTGATGTTTTCCCCTGGGGCTTTTGGAGCAGGACTTCTGACCTCACAGTCCTTTTCCCGCTCTATGCCCGCAAAATAGGAGTCTAGGGTTGCATTTTTCTGTTTCCTTTGCCTTGGCATGTTGCCACTTAATTACTTGACTTTTGGGCTTCTTGCCACACTATGGCTTTAAGGCCAGATAGAGGAATTTTCGTCCCGAACGTGTGGGGGGCAACTTCCGTTTCTGGCAAGCTGTAAACCCACCCACGACTTCCACCCTAGATCACAATCCAGATCCAGGGAGGTTAAAGCAAGAGCGATTACCCCCCCCCCCCCCAGACTGATCTCCCTACAATTCGCAGGCCAGGAGCTAGAGCTGCCTCTGAAAACTACAAAATGGCGTGTCTCCTCAGCAGCTTCTAGCCCCCAGGGGAGGGAGCCGATGCATTCCCCAAATACTGGTCCCGAAGTCCATAGGACACTAACCTCTTATTTTGTCCTAGGCATGTATATGTTGATAATTCTGGAGTTGCCACAGCTGCTGGTGTTCTGGGGTCCCTCCAGCCGGCTGCTGGCCCTGCCGCCCTGGGGCTAAAACCTTGGCTCACAGGGACCTGGGCTCGGCTCAGCTCGGCTCCCCACGCTCTGCACACTGCTCGCTGCCGGCTCCCAGAGCACTGCGCTGGTCCTTCCTGCAGGGCTGCTGGGCTGTCCTCAGTGGGAGGTTAGCTTCTCTGTGTCATTCTGTGGGTGCTGGGGCTCCAGAAGTTGTTCAGAGTCCCCTTTTACATAGTTTGGGGGGAATCTGGGGGCAGAGTGGCTTGGATGAGCTGTTTCTGCTCCGCCATCTTGGCTCCGCCTCAAATTTATCTTTTTTAAAAGGCTCAGACAGAAACAAAGACTTGCTTGTGGTCACATAAGCTTATAAGTGTCAGACACAGGATCTGAACCCAAATCCTTTCTGGGTCAAATCAAATGTTCTTCTACTAAATGCTGACTGAGAACCACAAAGTTAAAGCCGAAACCCCAAAAAACAAAACAAAACTATAGAGGAAGTCTCTAGCAAATTAGGTAAATCTTTTTGAAGGATCTATGGCAAAGAATGCATAATATTAGAAGATGCAGATGGGTTGTGATCTTTACTTTTCTTACCATAATTCTGAAACAGGTACTATAACACTTTTGGGGTCACTCAGCTAGTCAGTATCAAAGTTAGCACTTTAACCTAGGTCTTTTGACTTTAAGATCAATGTTCTTAACCTTTCAATTCAATGTTGAACGAACTAGAGATGTTTGAAAAGAAAAAGTTGTTGAAGGACTATAATGGCAGTCTTTAAAGATATGAAGGGTTGCTATATGGAAGACTTATAATTAGACTTTGGGTGAATGGATCACATTACGGAATTAAGGTCATGAGATTGTTCATTTAAGGATTTTATTGGTCGCTTTGGCCAACCCTTTTAAATATAAGGAAACTGTTGCCACAATAATTAAGTTACACAGATTATAAGTAGCAGAGGCAGCATTAGAACCCAGGTCCTCTGAATCTAAATCCCACAGCCTTCTTACTATGCCATGTTGTGTCTCATCTTCTTGGTCACTGGGGACAGATCTTGAATTTTGAGAACGAGTAATTGAATTAATGTTCAAAGTCTAAAAACACTGACTCCGCATTTCCTGCCTTCCTTTCTGTCAGCATACTATCACAGTAGAAAAAGTGTGCACAACCAAGAGGGAGAAAATATAGGAAAGTTGATAGTGCTAGGGAAAAACTTCTTAACGGTCAATTATCCAAAATCAGAGTGGGCTGCTGACTGTAGGGAATAGGATGGAAGGGATAACAATGTATTTCTATGTGTGAAGGTGGGGAGATGGCACTATGAATTTTCTGGAGGTCTTCTGAAGCGAGATGATCACAGGCTGGAAATATTCTAGACAGAATTTATGATATGGATAATTACTATCTAGATAACTTTGGAAGTCTCTTCCAATTCTAATATTGCATGAGTTTGCATATTAGCTAGGGGAAGGGGAAACAGGGCTACCTAGGGAGGCTTATTCCTACATGTAACTTCATCACTATAATTCCATTTGTCCAGATAGAATAGGCTTTAGATTTTATATTTGGGTTTTCTGAGACCAAACTCTGGATTACAGAGAGGTAAACCTGTGGCCTTTCCCAACCATTAACTTGACTTATATGACAATACGCAAAATGTCAGATTTCTCAATATGAATTGCAAATATAATAAATAAAATTATCAACTTCTCCGTTTATGGTCTTGCAGGAGATAAATGAAAGCTATGTTTTAGAAAAAATAAAAAATTAAGCATTTTCAAAAATACCACTTCATATTACCCTTAACATCCTTGTGAGGTAGGTAAATATGGATACAAATTTCATTTTACATGTATACAAAAATGTTAAATGACATATTCAAACATAAGCCATCAGTAGTAAGGCTAGAACCTAGGCCTCCCAATTCTTAGGCAAATGTTTTGATTACATTTAATCTGATCAAAGATTCCTAGGCAGCCACAGAGCTTTAAGCAATTGGCACAGTGGTAAGCTCTACCTGAACTTTTGGAAGAGGACTATACACCCACTTAGACAATCAATCTCTCTAATATGACTTACCCAGAGGTAAGGAAGAATCATCGAGGGGTTCTGAGCAGGGAAGTTAGATGGACAAACCTATGCCTTAAGAAGGTTAACTTTTATAGTTGTGTTGGAGAATGGATAGGAGAGAATAAAGACTGGAAGTTAACCAATAACAGGCTATTACAATAGTCTAATTAATGTGTGAAGGCCTAAACTAAAGCAGTAGCCTCTGAGTAGAGAAATTCAAGAGCTATTGTGGAGGGACAATCAAGAGGACTTGGCAACTGACATACTGGGGAGAGGAAGAGTCAAGACTGATTCCAAGATTGTGAACCTGGAGGCCTAGAAGGATGAGGATTTCCTCAAAAGAAATGGGGAAGTCCGGAAAAGAAGCAGGTTTTCTTTTCCTATTCTTTTTCTGGGATTTGAAATGTTATCAGCATAGGAAACTCACATTGTGGAAACTCCCCTATCAATGCAGATCAATTGTCTATAAACATGGAGAATTGCCTGAGAGGGTTTAGAGATTTGCTCAGACTCACATAGTTGGTATGTGTCAACATTAGAACTTGAATCTCTAGGTCTGCCTAACTCCAAGGTATGACTACTTAAATGTTCTATAACCTGTAAGTGAACCTTAAAGAGGCTGCCTCCTGTCAGATATGGAAGACTTGCTTTAGAGTCAGAAACACCTCTCTTTCTCTCTCTTTTCTTTTAGATGAATAGTAAAACTAAAATACATAATAAGAAAAGAAAAAGAAACAAATTTAAATATTAAAACTTAAATGTAAAATAAGAAAAAAATGTCATGTGCACAGCAGAACATGGGAGAGGATTTGAAATATATAGCAATAAATTTCCATTTCAAGAAAGCCTGTTGTGTTGAAAACTGTACATCTTTTCTTTGCTTCCTTGAAGGTTTTCTTTTGTTCTCTGCTATATACTTTTTACTTTGTTCTTCCCCACCTTCCTACTCCCCCCACAATTAAGTGCGGATATATTTATATATAGATACTGATGTACGAATACATGTATACATACACATACATAATACATACATAAACATATACTTTCCCTAGGAGATTCTACTCCTAATTTTTTTTATGTTTCTGCATGTCTTCTTTCCTAGCCCTCCTATTACCTAACCTACCCATCCCTCCAATGATCTCTCCCTTATCCTCCAATTCCCGTAAATCTAAACACCCTTTTATGGGTCCCTTTGACCCATTCCATCACCATCCCCTCTAAAGATCCCTCCCTTAATCCTCCCATCCCTATAAATCTAAACACCCTTCTATACCCAACCTATTCCCTCACCCTCCCCTCTAGAGATCCCTCTCCTATCCTCTCCCCACTTCCCATCCCCTTAGCATTTTCTTTCTAAATTTAGAAGACTTTTATATTCTTCTAGATGTATATGTATTGTTCCCTCTTGAACCTATTCCTGATGAAAGTAGGTTTCCAGAACCAACAGCCCTCATTCTCCATCTAATTCCTCTGTTTTTGTTGTACCACATTTGTGTAAGATAATTACTCTTTTTAGCTTTTCTGGATGGTTTTACTTTTTGAAGTCATATCACTCTCAGGTCTACCCCAATTTTTCTTATAAACTACCCAATTACTACTAACAATCTTAGACATACAGTTTATATACATAAAAGGTAAACACTCTGCCCTTATTGAGTCCCTTGTAATTGATCTTTGGTATACATTTTTTTTCTTTTTGGAAGGGGAAAGGCAGGGCAATTGGGGTTAAGTGACTTGCCCAAGGTCACATTGCTAGTGAGTGTTAAGTGTCTGAGGTTGGATTTGAACTCAGGTCCTCCCAACTCCAGGGATGGTGCTCTATTCATTGTGCCACCTAGCCGCCCCTTTGGTATACATATTATGGACCTCTTGGCTCTTGTATGACAAATCTATTAAGTTCAAGTTTTTTTTTTTTTTTTGCTTTTTGGAGAGCAATTGGGGTTAAGTAACTTGCCCAAGGTCACAAGGCTAAGTTTTTGTTTGTGTGTGTGTTAAGTGTCTGAGGTCGGATCTGAACTCAGGTCCTTCTGACTCCAGGGCCGTGCTCTAACCACTGTGCCACCTAGTGTTTTTTTTAAACAGTCTTAAAAATCTGACAATTCATCAAATATTCATTTTTTCCCCATTCAGAATTATGTTTAGCTTTGCTGGGTATGATATTTTTGGCTTGAAACTCAGCTCTTTTGCTCTTTAATATATAGTGTTCCAAGACCTGTGGTCTTTTAGTGCCAGCACTGCTAGGTCTTGTGTAATTCTAACTTCAGTACCACCATATTTAAATTGATTTTTTTCTTATTGCTTGTAATATTTTATTCTTGACCTGAGAGTTTCCAAATTTGACTAATATTCTTGTGGATTTTCCTCATAGGATCTCTTTCAGGTGATGATGGATGGTTTTTTTTTCTATTTCTATTATCCCCTCTTGTTCTAATGCTTCAGGACAATTTTCTTTTAATTGATTCTCGAAATATTGTATCAAGATTCTTTTTTTGACCATACCTTTCAGGTAGTCCAATTATTCTTATGTTTTCTCTTCTTGATCTCTACTCCAAATCAGCTGTTTTCTTATGAGATGTTTCACCTTCTTTTCTATTTTTTCATTCTTTATATTTTGTCTTATTATTTCTTGATCTCTTATAACTTTGCTGACTTCCCCTTGCCCAACTGATTTTCAAGGAGTCATTTTCTTCCTCGAAATTCTAGATCTCCTTTCTAACTGGTTGACTTTCTTTTCATAATCTTCTTGTTTTTCTTGGGTTGTTCCTATTTCTTAAAGAAAGTTTTTCCTCAATCTCTCTCATTTGATTTTTAAAGTCTTTTTAAAGTTCTTCTATGAATTCTTTTTGGGCAGGTGACTATTTGACATTGCTCTTTGGGGTAGAAGAGGGTTTCTTTGTTTCACTATACTCCTCTGAAAATGAACCCTGGTCTTTTCCATTCCCATAGCAACTCTTTATGGTTGCATTCTTTCTCCTTTGCCTGTGCTTTTTAAAAAATAGCTTAATTTTTCTAATGACCTGTAGCCCTGGGGTGTGGGGGATGGTGCCTCTGGCCTCTGATCCTCCTTCAGTTCTCCTCTCTGACCTTGAAACCAAACCAAAACCTCCAGCCTCCTGTAAATGTCCAGTCAGTGGTGTCCCTGGCCCACTGCTTCTGCACTCACCTGGCATGTGCTGTTTCCTTCTCACCCCCGCCCCCCAGGTCCCTGCAGCACAGCTGGGTCTGGCATTTCTTGTCAGGAGAGGATCCCCTCATCTTCCAGAGCTCAGATGTCCAACCCCCTCCCCACTGTCCAGGGAGTAAAAAAGTTCCTGTGGCTGAGGCAGTCGCCCAACATAGCTAACCCCACTTTGTTGTTTAAACAATCCCTAGCCAGGGAGTGTTTACTCTTCACAGAGACCACTTCCAGGGATTTATCTTCAGATCTTCTCTGATTGTCCCAGGAGGACTGCAGTTCTGACCCTTCTCTTATTTTTTACAGCTGTTTGCCCTGAGGAGCTGTTTTATGTGAAGGAAAATTCTGAGAGCTTGGAATTTTCTTATCTACTGCATCATCTCACCAGAGTCCTTTCCCCCCAAACACCTCCTGGAATATACCAGCTATGTGCACCTGGGCAAATCTTACTAACTTTTATCTGTCTCCAAGAAATTAACAGTGGGGTGGGGGCAGTGCCCACACCAGGCGTTCCCTACCCAGATGAAAACAGGTGTGTATTAAATAAAAAGTAATATAATTATAGTAGCTTAAACAGTTGAAAAAAAAAAACAAACCACTCCTGCAAACAACACACTTTTACAACACTTTTCTTATTCTAAGAATTTTTTTCTCCTGTACTGCATGCGGGGAGCTGGGGAGTTGATTTTAGGCATCTCGTGGGCACCTTAATTGTGGGGTGACCATTCCCTTGGGCGCCGGGCTGGGTGGGTCGGACGCACGTGAGCTCCTGGCAGGGTCACGGAGAGGGCAGGCCCCGGAGTGAGGGGCGCGTCGAGAGGAGCTGCAGCCGGGGATGACAGATCCCCTCTGCCCTTTACCTTTGACCCAGATGCCAGCCCTGCCCGGGGCGGTCCCGCGGCGCAGCTGCTCCGAGGTGAGGAGGCAGAGACTGGGAGAGCTGGTCCGGGAGTCACAAAGACTGGCATGACCTTTGCCCTAGTTTTTGGGGGGCGGGTTGGGTACCCCGCCTCCTTTCATTCCCTGCTCTTCCTCCTCCTTCCCCAGACCTCACTAGGGTCCCCAGCTCACCAGGGGTGGACAGCTTCGCCAGAGGCACCAACATGATGACAGGCACTTGGGGGGCTTCTACAGCTCCAAGCCGAGCGGGAGAAATCTACTAACTCTCAGCCACCGCAAGACCTCTAGGCCGCGGGGGGCGCCATCCACTCCTAGCTTCACCGGCGCCTCTACTGACTTTCCAGGGTCTCACATCATCAACCCCACTTCGTTCCTTTCCCGCCTCTCTGGGATTTTGCGCAGGCGCACAGGCCACATAGCCTGACGGGATATGGAGTCCCTTAGTTCCTCTACTGAAGGTCAGCACCTCTCTTACGCGAATTTAAACGCTGATGT
Organism: Gymnobelideus leadbeateri; assembly: GCA_011680675.1. NCBI lineage: Eukaryota > Metazoa > Chordata > Mammalia > Diprotodontia > Petauridae > Gymnobelideus > Gymnobelideus leadbeateri. The sequence goes on along the minus strand of WOXC01004189.1, from coordinate 75,244 downwards.
TCACATCTTGCTGGGGGGGGGGGGGGAGGGGGCGTGGTATGTGTGTGGGAAAAGTCTGTGAATCCCATCATGCAACGCGAGTGGAGGAGGGGGAAGCGGACGAGGCAGAGAAGTGCATGTTGGGATATGTAGTGTTCCCGGACTAGTTCAAGGGAGCGCCCAATGGAGTAAATTTCTTTGCGCAGGCGCAATGGGATTATAAATGGAGCCTGTGTCCGGAATCTCATTGGCTGGTTCCAGGTGCTCAAATTGACTTTGCTCTTGCAATTCCCCCTCCTGGACTGGGAGGGCGGTGCGAAACGGAGGGAGGTGGGGGAAGGGAGAAAGGGGCGGGGCATGTTGGGAGCGCGCAGTTGAAAGACCGTTACTCTGACGGCTGGTTTCGGTTCGTTTGGGCTACCTTGACCCCGCTCCGCCCTCCTGCCTCTTTCTGTTCACCATGGCCGAGGCCCGAGCTTCATCGCCGCCTCCTCCTCCTCCTCCGTCTTCCCCTTCGTCCCCCTTGGCCCGCGGAGCCTCCTTCTCCTTGTCTCCGGAGCTCCCGGCGGTCTTGGCCGGAAGGATCCGGAACCAGAGCCGGGGCCGCGGCCGAGCCGTGGAGCCGCAGACCGTGGACCCACTGGAGGAGGTCGAGATGCAGATCGATGATGTGAGTAAGTCGGGCGCCCGCCCTCGGTTCCCGGGAGCAACCCTCCTCCCTCCCCTGCTTGGCCCCGCTGAGACAAAAGCTCCGCTGCAGCAGCACAGGGGCCGCCGTGTTCGCGGGGCGGCCTCGGTGGGCCGTAGCCCCAGGTCCTCCAGATTTGTCCCCGAACACTGGGCCTTGGGCAGTGAACGGGTTAAACTCCCCAGGCCCTTCCCCCTGATCTTGATTTCGGAACTATCTTGCTGCCCATCCCTCTGAATCCCTCCCTCATCCCCTGTGGCGCTACTGAGTTTGCGTGGGAACACAGCCTCTCTCGGCCGTGAAACCTTCCCTCCCGAGCTTTGGGGGATTTTCTGGAGATGGCCCCTGGGCTTGCCTTGCTCTCTCCGGACTTTGGCTAGGTTCCGTGCGTGGCTTCGGCTTCTACTCCGTGTGAGGCGCGCAGTGGGGCGGATCTCACCGACGGGATCCGATACATTTGACAAGCATTTATTAAAAACCTATTATTTACGTTCTAGGCTTTGTGCTGGGGGTGGGGGACACCAGTACAAAGAATGAAACATCTCTATGTGCGAGGCTCTGGGGAGTCAGAATATTTTAAAAGTCCGGGCTCTGTAGGAGCCACCACACCTCAGAAAGGTAAATAGAAAGTTCATACAAGAATAGTTATTTGAATCAGGCCCTTGTAGGAGGTGGCACCTCAGCCTGTGCTTTAAGGAAGCTAGGAAAAAGGGAGTGCATTCCAGACTTAGGGGGACTGCCAGCATGTAGCAGGAACTTAATATTTGCAGATGAGGTAGGGATTCCCACCTGCTTACCCACAAACTTAGGGTACCTGAGCTTTTAATGTTTAACTTGGCCGTGATTGGCTGGGTGACCTAGAGCAGATCACTTAAGGACCCTTGTCAGCCTCAGTTTCTTCACTTGTAAAATGGGGATAATAATCATAAATCATGAGGATCAAATGAGATAATATTGGTAAAACCTTTAGTACTGTGCTTGGCACATAATACAGGAACGTGTTTGCTATCCTTGTTTCACCAGTCATATGCTAGACAATAGAAAGGTAATGAAGATTAATGAATTCCTTTGGTTTCTGCCCCCCCCCCCTCCCCTTCCCAGTAAGGAAATAACTGATAGCATTAGTTTGGTTGATTTCAGCAAATAGTAGTTATAGGTACCTCGTTTTTCTCCCTGTCACCTTGCATGGCTCCCTTTCAGGTTTTGCATCGACAGACTTAAGAAATCCTCTCCTGCAGTAATAGCAAAAAAACTATTTGTTTCCAGCAAAGACTGAAGAAAGGGAAATAGATTTAGATTGCAGAAGGAAGGATTATAGTTATAAGGGATTTTACAGAGTGAGTTACTAGGTTAGGGAATCACTTTCTTGGAGAACTTTTAAGAATGAATTCACTTGTTCAGAATGGAAGCAGGGGAACCAGGTTTTGTTCAATATATACTGTTGATTTTAAAAAGTTAATTTTAGATGACTATTAGACATATTTATTTTAAATTTTTTCTCCTCTAGATAATCTTAAAAAATAATAGGACAGCCTTCCTCAGAAAAGATGAATTAAGTTTCTCATTTAGGATATATATCTGTCAGCACCTGAACATGCTTTTATACTTATTCATGTACTTTTAAAAAACCATTAAAGAATACTTATACTTGGGAAGAATAATTTAGGTTTTGGGAATGGGATTGTGGAAACTGTTCTAGAGACAAATATCCTGGAACAATGGGTAAAAGTATGTGCTAGAATCCTTTACATCACAGAGCAGATAGATAACCTGTGTGACCTTGGGCATGCTATATGACCTCTTTGAGTCTCAGTTTACTCAATCTGTAAATAGATGGTGTTGGATTATGATTTCTAAAATGACGTTGCATAAAATACCAGGTGGTAGTTTGTTGCTTTACTATGAACCTAACAAATATCAACAAATATGAACATTTCCATATACAAATAATACAGAAAAAGGTTATACATGAAATAGAATCTATTATATAAAGTTTTTTTTTAATGTTATCAACTTTACTCTGCAGCTCTGTCATTACCTATTCTTCCATTCCATCCCTTGTGATAAATAAGTATAGTCAAAAAAAATTCACATTTTGTCCTTTTCTGAAAATGAATGTCTCATTTTTCACCCACATCTAATTCATCTTCTCTCTGCAAAGAAGTAGGAAGTGTCTATCTTCCTCAGTCCTCTGGAGTTATGATTGGTAATTATAGCAAATCACTTATTCAAATACCACTTTTGTTCAACCATTCCCCCAGCTAATAGGCACTCAATTGATGTACATTCCTTTAATTTCCAATTCTTTGCCACCACAAAAATAACTGCTATAAATATTTTTGTATGAATAGGTTCTTTTCACTTAATTTTTTTTTTTTTTTTGGGTATACAGACCTTTGGGTATAGTTCCAAATTGCTCTTCAACATAGTTGAATCAGTTCACAACTCCACCAATAGTGTATTAATGTCCCAATTTTCCCACACCCCCTCCAAAATGCATTATTTTCTTTTTCTGTCATAATTGCCAGTCTGATAGATGTGTGAGGTTTTAATTTGCATTTCTCTAATCAGTAGTTATTTAGAGCATTTTTCATCTGACTATATAGATAACTTTGATTTTTTTTTAATTTGAAAACTGCCTGTTCATATCTTTTGGCCATTTAGTTAGGGAATAACGTGCCATTTTTGCCTCAGTTCTCTACATATTTGAGAAATGAGATCTTTATCAAATATAGTTGCTGTAAAATTTTTTCTATAGCTTTTAGCTTTCCTTCTAATCTTACTTGCATTGGTTTTATTTGTGCCAAATTTGAAATTTGATATATTAAAAATTGCCTGTTTTACATTTTGTAATGCTCTCTATCTCTTGTTTGGCCATAAATTCCATGGGTCTCACAGGTAAACTATTCCTTGTTCTCCTAATTTATTTATGGTATCATCCATTATTCTAAATCATGTACCCATTTTGACCACATTTTGGTATATGGTGTAAGATGTTGGTCTGTACCTAGTTTCTGCCATACTGTTTTCCAATTTTCCCAGCAGTTTTTGTCAAATAGTGAGTTCTTGTCCCTGAAGCTTGGGTCTTTGCAAAGTTTATCAAACATTAGATTACTATGGTCATTTACTACTGTGTATTGTGTAACTGATCTATTTCCCTGATCCACCCTCTTATCTTATCCACTACCAGATTATTTTGATGATTATCACGTTAGCATACAGTTTGAGTTCTGGTATAGTTAGGATGCCTTCCTTTATGTTTTCAAAAAAAAATTCCCTTGATGTTCTTGATTTTGTTCTTCTAGATGAATTTTGTTATTTTTTTTAGCTCTATAAAATAATTTTTGGTAGTTATAGCATAGAATAAGTAAATTAAGTAGAATTATCATTTTTATTATATTGGTTTGGCTTACCCATGAGCAGTTGATGTTTTTTCTGATTGTTTAGATTTGACTTCATATAAAAAAGTGTTTTGTAATTGTGTTCATATGGTTCCTGGGTTTGTCTTGGCAGATAGACGCCCAGGTATTTTATAATGTCTACAGTTATTTTAAATGGAATTTTTCTTTCTATTTCTTGCTTCTGGACTTTGTTGGTAATATTGATATGACTTTTAATATCCATTTTGAATTTATTTGGGTCGGTGGTATGAGACACAATTCAGATGACTTGGTTAAAAAATATTGGTCACCCTGAAACGAGATCTTATATAGATTTTTTTTTTTTGCTTTGTTTTTTTAATATGGAGTTTCACACAAAATCTTTATTTGAGTGTCTATATTGTTATATTTGTTGGAAGGGTTGTGGTGACCACTTATAATTGTAAAGTAAACTACAATACTTTGATTCTTCTGTTTACTCTCTTTTTTTAAAATTACAGGCAGCCTTTTCATTAATTAAACTTCTTGAGGCCACATCTGCTGTTTCAGCCCAGGTGGAAGAGCTGGCATTCAAATGTACCGAAAATGCACGATTCCTTAAAACATGGAGGGGTCTGCTAAAAGAAGGCTATGATTCCTTGAAACCGGATAACCAATGCAGCACAACCAACTAGATGTTGAAATAATGACTGCTTTTGGAAATTGGAGACAGATTTGCTACATGTATAATGCTTGCACTTTTCCCCATGTGATATTTGCACCTATGGATATATAAGACTTTACTTCCAACAGTTATGGATATTTACAACACTTTGCTTTGTAACTGAATATTAAGACCTTACCTCCTTGTGTATCTTTCTTGTTTTAAAAAGGAAAATATTTGCTTAATTTTGACTCTGAATTGTATTTGATCTTTTTCCTGAGTCAGTTTGTGCCTACTAAACTTTCACAGGCTTATTTTACTTTTAAAAGTAATTTTGATCTGTGATTAAGAAACTCAGAAATATAGTAACTCAGTTTTTGAATGCTTTAAAATTTACAAATACCTTTCCCAACAACAGTCCTTGGACTAGGTAGTAGAAGTGTTAGATTTTAGTACTTCAGTAGACCTGTGATCTCATCAATGAGGATACTCCCTCCAACAGTATAGATCACAGCCCATTCATGCCTTCTCTTCTGTGGCTTTTATTTATGTGTTCTCAGCAGTTTGCCCTAAGGGATTCATTCAACTTGTTGAAGGTCTTCCTTTTAGTCTTTTAAAATTATGCTGGTACCAGAGCTGAACTCCAGGCTGTTATCGGTTGTTCCTCACTTTTGCTATTTGATTGGTCCACCGTCTTTTCTGATAATGCATCTCTAGTCTGATACCTTCTGGGCTGCCACTTGTGTGCACGTCATTTTTGGTGATATGTTATACTACTGGTTTGTGCTCACCATGTTACACTTTTGTCCCTTTGGATCACCTAAATTTTTAGATATTGTGGTATTCTGTGATTCATAGCTATATTGTTTCTTTTTTTTTTTTTTAAAGCAATTGGGGTTGGGTAACTTGCTTGAGGTTACACGGCTAGTCATTTGATTTATGCGTGGGTGCTCATTTTCTGAGGCCGGATCTGATCTCGGGTCATCCAAACTCCGAGGCTGACGCTCTTACTCACTGCGCCACCTAGCCGCCCCTTTGGGGCAATTGGGGTTAGGTGGCTTGCCCAAGGTTACACGGCTAGGTTTTTGTTTGTGCGGATTGGGTGTCGGAGGCCGGCTCCGAACTCGGGTCCTTCTGATTCCAGGGCCGGCGCTCTATTCACTGCGCCACCTAGCCCCCCCCTGCTATATTGTTTCAATGGAAGAATATTGCTTTTTTTTATAAAAAAGGACTTTTAGCACAGGAAGCAGTCTGGAATTGTTGAAAGTATTGTTATTTTTGAAAAGCATTCCAATCTGTATTCTTGGTATTCAGTCCTGGGTCCAGTTCATTGTCCATCTGAGAGTATGTCTAAGACACTAATAGCCAACTCAGTACCTACTCACTTGTATATTATATAGGTCTAGGATAATGACCATTAGGCCATTCTTCATCCACTTGGTTTTTCCTGTCTTTAATGTTGGGTCAAACTCTGCATACTATATGAGTATTCTCATTTTCGTGATGTAGAAACTGAGTCTCAGAGAAAGTATGAGAATTAGAACTTGAATTCCAGGACTTCTGGCTACTGGTTTTATAATTCTTTCTACTAAATCACACTGTCTAGTATTAATTCTTCCCTGGTTCAATGCTGAATTGCCAATGGAAATGTTGTTTTTTTTTTCTTCGTGTTTCTAGAATGGAAATAGTGGCCAGTGGAAGTATTGGCCATTTTCCCCTCCTTTGAATGTACAATCTAAAGCTTTCTTGAGTAGGAGAAAAAAATTTTTCTTCAACAGAGGTATAGATGTATTCTTTACCTGAACCACTGCCTTAACTTCATTTAAATATATGTAAACACAATAGATGTGTACTTTTAAAAGTATGAATGATGAAAGGTTTTTTTTTTAAACTTTTTATGAAACCTGAGATTTCATTCAAAACATTTCTATAAGTTGCATGGGACACATGTATATCCCCCATGTTTTTCTACTTAGCTGCATTTTTTACTGATAATTACAGTTTCTTATAGCTAATCCTTTTGTACATTTGATTATTTTTAAAGTGCCTTATGCTTGTATTATATTACTTTGCGATGTATGTAAGTTAGTGTTTCTGTAACTCCTTTGAAAGTAGTGGATTGTTTTAATTGTTTCACTGTTACTGAATTTAAAATTTGTTCTTAGATACTTTTCATAAATTTTATAAGGGTCTGTCTGTGATAGCCCGTTTTTTTCCTGAATCTTTTATTGCTTCTTTGGTTAGTTTGCACTGTGTGTTGATACCAAAGCCATCTAAATCTGTTAAGTAAAATCTGTGAAATCTGTATTATGTTAAGAATTTTGTGTAAATAGGTGCTTAAAGAATTAAGTTTTGAAACCCCATAATGGGAGAGATAAAAGGGAGTAACAGTTGCCATATTTTATCTGAAGAAGATAAAGAAGTTTAGCGAAAGAGCTGGTGGACCATTCTGTACTGTGTAACCTGTATCAAAAAGGTAGTTATTTCAATGATAGAGGAAATATTTTTAAAAGAATTTGGTGGAAACAACAATTTTATTTATGTAAAAATAAACTTTTTTCATAAAGCAAATTTTGAGGCTTCATTTATTTTTAAATTCATTTAACAAGGTCAACACATTTGACCTACATTTCCAACTCTGTAGAATTTCTTTGGAATTTTATAAACCTTAAATAAGCAAATTAGTTAAAATTTCCTATCCTCATTTCACCTTTTTTTCACCTTTTCCTACATCTTTTGTTTTCTTTTAAAAAGCACTTGCTAAGTATCATACCAAAGCAATGCCATGAAGAAACAGTGTTTTGTCATGTTCTTATAATTTATGGTCACAGAGTCTACTTGACATTTTGTTGCCAGGTTGCCAGAACCATAAAATTTCTAAGCAACAATCCTAGACTTTTAACAACTTCAGAACCTATGTCAAAGAATTGTTAAGGTGGTGTAATGGAAATGCATATTTAAAGATCTTCTCTGCCCCTAGGCCCTTTGATTGGCTTAAGAGACTTTGATTGACTTAAGTGACTCTGAGAACCTTCTTTAATTTGAAAATATCCTCTGTCCCCTAATAGGCTGAATGTGGTCACATGGAGCCTGTGGTAGGAGGCTTGGTTTTCAGGAATGACCACACCTTGATGTTGTGTGATTGGGCAGTGGGTCAAGAGGGTGGTTACATTCTCTGAGCCAGGAGAAGACTATATAATCCCTGATTTGAGGCCTTGCTTTGGGGCTCACTTTGAGAAGTGTTGTGTGATTTGACCAGATGAGACTCTGGGAAGCCGTTGTTGAGAGCCCCCCGGCTTTGAAAACCCAGATGTTGATGCTTCCCTCTTTGGTAACTGTGATTTGATATTGATATAATGGTTGGACAGTTTGGAAGCCTGTCTGTTTGATCTGTAAGTTCTGTAACTCTGAAGTTCGGGGTCCTGACCTTTTTCCCCTGAACTAGGTAATATATGTTTGTTTGATTAAAGTAAGCTTGTTGACCCATTTTGAGTTGCTTTCCTTTTGAAAAGCAGATCTAAGAACCTGTATTGGCAGCCACTCTGGGGATGCTAGGGTGCTTGCTGCTACAGGTGGGTACAAAATGTCATCCTGGCAGCATGCTTGTTACTTGGAAAGTCCCATAAGAATGGGCAAAGATGAGGACAAATAAACTCACTAAGTGCACTCTCATAGGTTCAGTGTAGATGATTCCCAAGTCTATATATCCTTCTGTAGTATGGCTTCTAAACTAAAAGTTCTAAATCACTGCCTTTTGGACATTTTAGACTGTCCAAGGATCTCAAATTTAACATACTCATCTTTTGTCCTCAAACTTTCTTTTTCTCTACTTTTTACTTTGGGGCACTACCAGTCCCCTGTCACTCAGGATTACCTCAGTGCCATTGTCATCCTAACCCTCCTCTGTTTCCAGATGTTCTCTCTCTTCCTCTCACTAACATAGCCACCTCCTTGATTCAGGTCCTCTGCGTGCCTCACCTGGATTGTTGTATACCCTTCTAATTGGTGTGGCCTTAAGTCTCTTTGTTTAGATACTATAGTGATTTATTTATAGTGTAGGTTTGGCAGTCTGCTCAGTAGACTTCAGAGTCTCCCAGGATTAAATAGACTTTCTTGTCATTTATAGCTCTCTCTAACCTGCCTCTTTCCTACCCTTTTAGTCTTAGACTATCTCTTCTATCCACTCTATAGTTTAGTCATGCTGGCCTACTTACTGTACCTCACATACCATGTTCTACCATCTCTCTGACTTTTTTTCTTCTTTAAAGATAAGAGTGCAGGGGCTACTCAGAGGCCATCCCAGTCTTATTGGCACAGGAGCTTTTAAAGCAAGGCTCAGCCTTGCTGGCAGTACTGTCTCCCAGCCCTTATACTGACTGTTGTTTAGAATGCATCCTCTTCTCACCTTGGCCTCTTAGTTTTCCTGGCTTCAAGAAATTCATATTCCACTTTCTGCAAAAGGTCTTTCCTACTTCCCTTAGCTTCCAGTGGCTTCTGGTCTCTATGTATTTTATCAAATACAAATATTTTGTATTTTCCTATTTACATGTTGCACTCTCTATAATACTGCTTCATGAGGGCAGTAATTGCTTTTGCTTTTCTTTGTATCCCCAGTATTTAGCACAATGCAGGCCACTGGATGGTTAATACTTGTTGGCTGTCTTTTCAAGACTAAAGAGTATGTAGGACAGCAATAAGTAGGAATTGCCTATGGTGCTTTTCTGTCTCCCACAATATCGAATATGTTATGTGAACAATTAAGTACTTATTTAGTCTTTGAAGTGTGGCCCAGTTTGCTTTGAGGTCACTCCTATAATTCTAGACACATCGATTGCTTTCTATAATACTAGGCACAAAAATCAGATTGCTTGAATGAATGAAAAAGCCTTAAGGTCTTATGTTACAGATCACTATGCTGAGGGATGAAGATAGAATCAGAAAAGCAAGACAGTCCTTGCTTTAACATTTTAATAGAAGAACACTATATCTTAGGTTTCAGCTGTAAGTCAGATGGAATGGCATGGTAGTCCTTGGAGTGTAGCAAAATATTAATGGATATTCTTTACTGACATTTCCATTGATAAAACCATATTGGCTCTAATTCTTTAACCTTTTGACAGTGTCAAGGATTTTGGTGTTGAGAACTTTTCTGTTTTCAGTAGATGTAGTTGTGGAGGAGTCAGGGGCTGCAGTAATTGCAGAGGCTATCAACTATCATCTCTGCAGGTGATTCTTAGATTTATTTGTCTAACCTTAACCTCTCTCTGGAACTCCAGTCTCACATCTCCAACTGCCTACTGGACACTTCAAATTACAAATCTTGTAAGTATCTTAAACTCAACAGGTCTAAAACTGAACTAATTTTCTCTGCCCTTTCTAACCCTGTTACTGTAGAGCAGGTCTGTACAACCTGTGGCCTGCCAAAGGATTTCGGGCAGCTCATGAAAAATGTAGAGGAAAACATCCTCTACATTTTTCATGGGCTACCCGAAATCCTTTGGTGTGCCTGTATGCTGTAAGTGGCCCATAGCCTCCATTTCTGCAGGCTTACTATAGAAGGTACTAATCCTTTTCCAATCACCTTGACTTGAAGCTTGAGTGTCCTCCTGGACTCAATACTCTCAACCCATACCTCTGTCCGTAGCTAATCAGTTGCCGAATCTTGGAATTTCTGCCTTCATTAACATCTCTTTTATGTCCCCTCTATCCCCCAATAAACTCCAGTAGCTCCTTGGGATCCCTATCCCTCCAATATCAAATATCAAATCCTCTGTTTTACTTTTTTTTTTTTTAAAGCAACTGGGGTTAAGTAACTTGCTCAAGGTTACACAGCCAGTCATTATTTATGTGTTGGTGCTCATTTTCTGAGAACGGAACTGATCTGGGGTCCTTCTGACTCCGGGGTCAGCGCTCTTACTGTGCCAGCTAGCTGCCCCTATTTGACTTTTAAAGCCCCCCATAACCTGGCCCCTTTCTTTTCAGGCTTCTTATATCTGGCACCTCCCCATGTATTCTGTCATCTAATGACATTGATCTTGCTATTCCACTCTCAAGATATTCCGTTTCCAAACTCTTGGAATTTTCACTGGCTTTCCCTAATGCCTAGAACTCTCTCCATTCTTATTTCCACCTCCTAGATCTCCCAGCTCCCTTTAAGTACCAGATAAATTTCCACTGTCTACAAAGAGGGCTTTTCTGACCATCATTGCTAGTGCCTTGAATATTCCCTTTGTTGGTTATCTCCAATTTATCCTGTATTTATCTAATTTGTACATAATTGTTAGACTATTGTCTCTTTAGACTTGCTATCAGGGACTGCCTTTCTTTTTACTATTATTTATTTATTTACATTTAAATAAATGAATTTTATTTTACTTTATTTTTTAAATTAAATTTTATGTTTATTTTTAGTTTATATCATTCATTTCCACAAGATTTTGAGTTACAAATTTTCTCCTTGTCTTTCCCTTACCCACCACCCCAAAACAGCAATCCCACTGTATACCCCCTCCCTCAATCTGCTTTCTCCTATATCCTCCGTCCTCCCTTCGACTTTCCAGTAGGGTAAGATGGATCTCTATACCCCAGTGCCTGTGTATTTTATTTCCGAGTTGCATGTAAAAATAAAAAATATTTTTTTAAATATTTGATTTGAAAACTTTGAAATCCAGATTCTTTCCCTTCCTCCCTCGTCACCCACTCCTACTGGGAAGACAGGCATTTCAATATAGGTTGTGTATATATGTGTAGCTATGCAAAACATTTCCATAGTGGATATATTGTGAAAGATTGACTATATTTCCCTCCATCCTATCCCACCCCCCACTTGTTCTGTTGTATTCTTTGACCCTGTCCCTTTTCACAAGTGTGTGCTTCCAATTTCCCTCCCCCCAATCCTGCCTTCCCCACCATCATCTCCCCTCTCATTCCCCTCCCCTCCTACTCTCCTGTAGGGCGAAATACCCTATTTAATGTGTATGTCATTTCCTCCCTAAGCCAAATTCAATAAGAGTAAGGTTGACCCATTCCCTTTTGCCTTCCTGTTCTTTCCCTCCATTGTAACAGTTTTCCCTGGCTCTTCTATATGAGATAATTTACCCTATTCTGTCTCTCCCCATCTCCTCTCATTATATTCCTCTGTCATCTCTCAATTTCACCTTTCGAGTATCATCCCTTCCTATTCAATTGATCCTGTGCCCTCTGTCTATGTATACCTGTACACATATATACACACACTCACATATGTATTCATATGCCCATCTACCCTCCTATATAGACATAAGTATGTATGTATGTAGTGGTAATATAATTTTGAATTTGAAGATCCCTTTGTATTGGCAAAAGTAGCAGGTACTTAGCACTTAGTAACTGATCAAGCCTCTGTTGGGGAAACAGAAGGTATGAACTCCTGTCTCCTGTTGCTGACATAACAGGAAGGGGTTGGCTGAAACAGGAAGTAGCTAATACTGTGTATTTAAGAAAAGCCCCAGAGAGGCACAGTCAGAATTTTCTTGAGACCAAGATCTGGTGGCAGAGCAGCTACAGAAGAATGGAGAACTGAGCCAGAATTTCCTGAAAACTTGTGGTGGTGGAGCTTCTTCTGAACCAGGAGCCCTGGAACCAGGAGGCCAGGTGACTGAGGAAGCATGACTGGGATGCTGAGACTTTGTTTATTTGTGGCTTGGTTGAGCCTTAAATTCCTTGGAGCAGAAATGGTGAAGGATCTGACATGGACCAGACCCTGTGAACTTCAGTGTGGAGCAGGACCTGCCCAGAGAGCTGGTCAAGGAACTGGGAGCTGTCTGCTATTGAACCCAGGTGACAGTGGTGAATCCAGGTAGAATCTGGGACCCTGGAAGGGGATCCAGGGAATCTCAAAAAAAAAACTCAAAAATCAGCACCTCTCCTTGGGTGCTGAGTAATTATAGAATTATAGTTTACTAGTGACTTAAGGAATGGAGGGTTTTCTGTATGACTTTGCCTCATGAATGGAAGACTTTGACCATGTACTTTGAAACTACTGATAAGTGGCTGTTAATCAAGAGTTAATCAAGATTTTGCCCCAAGAGTGGAAGAATTTGACTATGTACTCTGAGACTACTGATTAAGTGACTGATTGAGTTAACTTAAGAGTGACTATTTTTACTTTGAGACTATGCTGTGAATATTATATTGTAATTTTCTGTGGTAAGTTGTAATATTGTGAATGCTGTACCTTGATTTTCTGTGGATGTTTTGCTTTTGTTATGGAATAAATAGAGTGATCACTATACTGTGTAATCCGAACCTTAAAAGCTATTCACAGTAGCATTCTTCTGGAAAGCTGCTTGTGCATGGCATTACATTACAATGTGTGTGTATACACACACACACACACACACACACACACATTTATATTCCTTTCAACTATTCTCTTACTGAGAAAAGTTTCATTATCGTTTTACCATGTAGGAATGTAAATCAACTTTGATAAGTTCCTTATGATTTCTTTTCCCTGTTTACCTTCTCATGCTTCTCTTGCTTCTTGTGTCTGAATGACAAATTTTCTATTCAACTCTGTTTTTTTCATCAAGAATGCTTGAAAGTCTTCTATTTCATTGAATTACCATATTTTCCCCTGAAACATGATACTCAGTTTTGCTGGGTAGGTGATTCTTGATTTTAATACCAGCTCCTTTGACCTCCAGAATATTATATTCCAAGCCCTTTGATCCCTCAATGTAGAAGCTGCCAGATCCTATGTTATCCTGATTGTGTTTCTATAATATTAAAATAGTTTCTTCTTGGCTGCTTGTAATAGTTTCTCCTTGATGTGGGAACTCCAGAACCTGGCTATAATATTTCTAGGAGTTTTCTTTTTGGGATCTTTTTCAAGAGGTGACTGGTGGATTCTTTCAACCTGTATTTTGCCCTCTGGGTGTAAAACATCAGGGCAATTTTCCTTGAGAATTTCTTGAAGGATGATTTCTAGGTTCTTTTTTTTTTTTTTTTTTATTTTTTTTAATAAATTTATTAGTTTAGTTTCAGTTAACAAGATTCAATTCCATAGTTCCTTGATTTTCAAATTTCCTTTACTTCCCTCCCCCCTCCCCTCATGACATCATATAGTACAGTATAGGGTCTGCAAATGCATTCATATTAAACATTATTCCAATTACAAAGGCATATTGTACTAGGTGGGATGAAAGATGGTAAGGAAGAAGTAAAACCAAACAATGAGAAGAACAAGATCATTTAGTTTGCTTCCATCAGGATTCAGGCTCAGTTCTTTCTAGTTATATCTCTGGATGGCGCATTTCTCACTTTCTTGAGTCATTCAGGATTAACTTATATCACTGCATTGCTGAAAAGAGTCCAGTCTGTCATAGTTGGTCGTCACAGATATGGTATGTCTGTGATTGTATACAAATTTCTTCTGATTCTACTCTTCTCGCTCAGCATCAGTTTGTATAAGTCTCTCCAGGTAATTATGAAATCCGTCACCTCCTCGTTTCTTATAGCACAATAAAATTCCATTACATTCATATACCACAACTTGTTTAGCCATTCCCCAATTGATGGGCACCCCTTTAGTTTCCAATTCTTTGCAACCACAAAAAGGGCTGCTAAAAATATTTTTGTACATATGGTTCTTCCTCCCACTACTATGATCTCTTTGGGATATAACCCTAGGAGTGGTATGGCTGGGTCAAAGGGTATGAAATTATTTATAATCCTTTGGGCATAATTCCAGATTGCTCTCCAGAATGGTTGAATAAGTTCACAACTCCACCAGCAATGTATTAGCGTTCCAATTTGCCCACATCCTCTCCAGCATTTGTCACTTTCTTGTTTTGTCATCTTAGCCAATCTGACTGGAGAGATGTGGTATCTCAGAGTTGTTTTGATTTGCATTTCTCTAATTAATAGTGATTTAGAGCATTTCTTCATATGCTTATAGATATCTTTAATTTCTTTCTCTGAAAACTTCCTGTTCATATCCTTTGACCATTTATCAATTGGGGAATGACTTGTATTCATATAGATTTGGCTCAATTCTCTATAAATTTTAGAAATGAGTCCTTTATCAGAGACACAGGTTGTAAAAATTCTTTCCCAATTTCCCACCTCCCTCTTGATCTTGGTTACATTGGCTTTGTTTGTACAGAAGCTTTTCAATTTAATGTAATCAAAATTATCCATTTTGCATTTTATAATGCTCTCTAATTCTTGTTTGGTCCTAAAATCTTCCCCTCTCCACAGATCTGTCAGGTAAACTATTCCTTGCTTTCCCAAATTGCTTACAGTATCATCCTTTACACCTAGATCATGCACCCATTTAGACTTGATTTTGGTATATGGTGTTAGATAGTGATCTATGCCCAGTTTCTGCCATACTGTATTCCAGTTTTCCCAGCAGTTTTTGTCAAATAGTGCATTCTTATCCCAAAAACTGGGGTCTTTGGGTTTATCGAACAATAGATTGCTATATTCATTAACTGCTGGGTCTCCTGCACCTAATCTATTCCATTGATCCACTACTCTACACCTCTGCCAGTACCAAGCAGTTTTGATGACTGCTGCTGTATAATACAGATTAAGATCTGGCATAGCTAGTCCACCTTCCCTAGCATTTCTTTTCATTAATTCCCTTGATATTCTAGACCGTTTGTTTTTCCAAATAAATTTTGTTATTATTTTGTCTAACTCTACAAAGTAGTTTTTTGGTAGATTGATTGGAATGGCACTAAATATATAATTTAGTTTGGGTAAAATTGTCATTTTTATTATATTAGCTCGACCCAGCCACGAGCAATTGATATTTTTCCAACTATTTAGATCTGTTTTTATTTGTGTGAGAAGTGTTTTGTAGTTTTGATCATATAGATTCTGGGTTTGTTTTGGCAAGTAGATTCCCAAATATTTTATAATGTCTACAGTGACTTTAAATGGGATTTCTCTTTCTATCTCTTGCTGTTGAGTTTTATTAGAGATGTACAGGAATGCTGAGGATTTATGTGGGTTTATTTTATATCCTGCAACTTTGCCAAATTTATTTATTGTCTCAAGTAGTTTTTTACTTGATTCTCTAGGATTCTCTAAGTATATCATCATATCATCTGCAAAGAGTGACAGCTTGGTCACTTCTTTGCCTAATTTGATTCCTTTGATTTCTTTTTCTTCTCTAATTGCTACTGCTAACGTTTCAAGTACCAGATTGAATAAGAGGGGTGATAGTGGACACCCTTGTTTCACTCCTGATCTTATTGGAAAGGCTTCTAGTTTATCCCCATTGCATATAATACTTGCTGATGGTTTTAGATAGATGCTAGCAACTATTTTAAGGAAGGCTCCATTTATTCCTATACTTTCTAGTGTTTTTAATAGGAATGGATGTTGTACTTTGTCAAAAGCCTTTTCTGCATCTATTGAGATGATCATGTGGTTTTTGCTAGTTTTGTTGTTGATATGCTCAATTATATTGATGGTTTTCCTAATATTAAACCATCCTTGCATTCCTGGAATGAATCCTACCTGATCAGGGTGTATTATTTTTGTGATAAGTTGTTGGAGTCTTTTGGCTAATATTTTATTTAGAATTTTTGCGTCTAAATTCATGAGGGAGATTGGTCTATAATTTTCTTTCTCTGTTTTATCTCTTCCTGATTTAGGAATCAGTACCATATTTGTGTCATAGAAAGAGTTTGGTAGGACTCCTTCTTCACTAATTTTCCCAAATAGTTTGTAGAGTATTGGAATCAATTGTTCTTTAAATGTTTGATAGAATTCACTAGTGAACCCATCTGGCCCTGGAGATTTTTTCCTAGGGAGTTCATTGATGGCTTGTTTGATTTCTTTTTCTGAGATGGGGTTATTTAGGTAATTCACTTCCTCTTCAGTTAATCTGGGCAATTTGTGATTTTGTAAATATTCATCCATTTCACTAAGATTGTCATATTTATGTGCATACAATTGGGAAAAATAATTCCTCATTATTTTTTTGATTTCCTCTTCATTGGAGGTAGATTCACCCTTTTTATTTTTGATACTCATAATTTGGTTTTCTTCTTTCTTTTTTTTTATCATATTGACTAAGGGTCTATCAATTTTGTTGATTTTTTCATAAAACCAGCTCTTGGTTTTATTTATTAATTCAATGGTTTTCTTAATTTCAATTTTATTAATCTCACCTTTGGTTTTCAGTATTTCTAATTTAGTACTAAATTGGGGATTTTCAATTTGTTCTTTTTCTAGCTTTTTCAATTGCATGTCCAATTCACTGACCTCCCTTCTCTCTGCTTTAATTAAGTATGCACTCAGGGATATAAAACTTCCCCTGAGAACTGCCTTTAGTGCATCCCACAAATTTTGGTATGTTGTTTCATTATTATCATTCTCTTGAATGAAATTATTGATTGTTTCTATAATTTCTTCTTTGACCCACCAATTTTTTAGGATTAAATTGTTTAGTTTCCAATTAGTTTTTAGTCTATCTTTCCATGGCCCTTTATTGCATATAATTTTTATTGCATCATGATCTGAGAATGATGCGCTTACTATTTCTGCCTTTCTGCACTGGATTGTGAGGTTTTTATGCCCTAGTACATGGTCTATTTTTGAGTATGTACCATGCACTGCTGAGAAGAAAGTAAATTCCTTTTTATCCCCATTCAGTTTTCTCCAGAGATCCATCATATCTAGTCTCTCTAAGATTCTATTCACCTCCTTAACTTCTTTCTTGTTTATTTTGAGGTTAGATTTATCGAGTTCAGAGAGGGGGAGATTAAGGTCCCCCACTAGTATAGTTTTGCTATCTATTTCTTCCTCTAATTCCTTTAACTTCTCCTCTAGGAATTTGGATGCTATACCACTTGGTGCATATATATTAAGTAGTGATATTGCTTCATTCTCAATGGTGCCTTTTAGTAGGATATAGTTTCCTTCCTTATCTCTTTTAATTAGATCTATTTTTGCTTTTGCTTTATCTGAGATAAGTATTGCTACCCCTGCTTTTTTTACTTTAGCTGAGGCATAATAAATTTTACTCCAACCTTTTACCTTTACCCTGTGGGTATCCCTTTGTTTCAAATGTGTTTCTTGAAGACAGCATATTGTAGGATTATGGTTTTTAATCCATTCTGCTATCCGCCTCTGTTTTATGGGAGAGTTCATCCCATTCACATTCACAGTAATGATGACTATCTGTCTCTTCCCTTCCATCCTATTCCCTCCCCTGTTTATGTTTTTGTTTATTCCTTCTCCCTTCCCCTCCTTGAAGTTTTCCCTTTTGACTGCCCCCTCCCTCAGTGTTCCCACCCAGTGACCCCCCTTCTTAACCTACCCTCTCCCCTTACTACTATTTCCCTCCCTTATAATCCCTCCCTTTAGTCTCCTCCTTTTCACCCCCCCCTTACCCTCCCACTATCTATAGGACACAACAAATTTTTATACTTATCAGAGTAAATTACTCCCCGTTTGATTCCAAACCAATGAGAGTAAATTTCAAACAATGCTCCTCTCCCTCCCTCCAATTCCTCTATTTAATGAATTTATGTGTCTATTCACGTTAGATTCTTAAACTTCACTGATTAATTTGATCCTTCTTTGAACCAGAACCAGTGAGAATAGTGTTTAAATGATGTTCCTCTCCCTCTTACTTTCCCTTCTTCTATAGTGTGTTTTGATGCCTCTTCATATGGCATATTTTACCTTTTCCTAGCTCATCCTTTCCTTTTTCCCATTACAGTATCATTGATCCCCTTAATAGTCTTTTTTTTTTTTTTAGACTCCATGTTAGTGCATTCATACCCACACCCTCTAAGTATAACCCTTTTGCAGGTCATGATAATCATAGAGATTTCAAATATTGACAGTTATCAGCTCCACATATAGGGATGTGAACATTTTGCTCTTGTTGCATCCCAGGTAATGAGCTTGTGTTTGTGGGTGTGGGTATGTGCACTTCTGCATGTGTGAGTCTATGTTACCCTTGTTTACCTTTTTATGTTCTTCTGGAGTCTTGTAATTGGAGATCAAATTTTCCATTGAGCTCTGGCTTTTTCATTAGGAAAGTCTGGAAGTCCCTTACTTCATTAAATGTCCATCTCCTTGCCTGAAAGATTATGCTCAGTTTTGCTGGGTAGTTAATCCTTGGTTGTAGTCCTAGCTCTCTTGCCCTACGAAATATCAAATTCCAGTCCCTCCGCTCTTTTAATGTAGAAGCTGCTAGGTCCTGTGTGATCCTAACTGTAGTTCCTCGATATTTGAATTGTTTCTTTTTGGCTGCTTGTAGAATTTTTCTTTAATCTTATAATTCTGGAATTTGGCTACTATATTTCTTGGAGTTTTCAGTTTGGGATCTCTTTCAGGAGGAGTCCGGTGAATTCTATCAATAGCTATTTTATCTTCTGATTCCAGGACCTCAGGACAGTTTTCTTTGACAATCTCTTGGAGGATGTTGTCTAGACTGCTTTTCTCATCGTGGCTTTCTGGTAGACCAATAATTCTTAGGTTGTCTCTCCTGGATCTGTTCTCTAGGTCAGTTATTTTTCCAGTGAGATATTTTACATTTTCTTGCAATTTTTCGATCATCTTGTTTTTTTCGATTGACTCCTGCTGCATCATAGAGTTCTGAGTTTCAGTTTGGTTGTATCTAATTTTTAGTGAATTATGGTCTTCAGTAAGTTTTTGAAGTTCCTTTTTTAGGGAGGTATTTTCTTTTTCCAAGTTGGTCATTGCCTCCCTGATTTGGTCTTTAAAATTTTTCTTAAGCTCCTCCAGGAATGCTATTTGGGCTTGAGACCAGATCATGTTTCCTTCTGTGGTCTCTGGTGTGGGCAGAGAGTCTATATTGTCCTGTGTGTTTTGTTGTTCTTGCCCTGCATAGTATGCTCGAATAGACTTTCTTGCCTTCCCCTTCTCCTTTTCAGCTTCCTTCCTTCCCATTGTGACTTCCTGTTTCTTAGTGTCTCAGGCTATGAGTTTGGGGCCTGATCCTTGACTTTGAATACCTCTGGGTGGCTAGTTTATGGCTAAGTCAGGGAAATCAGTGAGGAATGTAGATGTGTAGGTGGGGATGAGTCTGACCACTTCAGATTTCTGCTTCTATACCCCTGGGCTATAAGTAGGCTTTTGTTGGTGAGGTGAGGTGGGGCTAGTTGGGTCCCCTCCCTCTCTTCTCTTCAGATTCCTGGCTGTCTCAGTTACACCCTTTCTTGGAGATTCTCAAGCCTGAGGCTATTTCCATTAACTTGGGATTTCAATCTGGGTGGGAGACTTATCTTTGGGTTTTCTGCTTCATGAAGGAGGGATGGGAGGATCAGAGCAGCTAGAATTTACTTTGCCATTCCAGCCCCTGTATCATACAGGCAGGCAGTTTCTAAATTTCCAGGCTGGGGGCTGAATGCAGCCTGAGAAGCCACTCTCTCCACTGGGGGCCCGACTCTCCTACCTGGCTCCAATGATCCGTTCCCTCTGCCAGATGATTGCGATTCGTCCTTGGTAAGTCTGCAGGCTGGGGCTTTTTCTCTCTCTGGTGTAGTCTGCTTGCCTGCTCTTAGGTCTGAGCTGTGCAGACCCCACGCGCTCTGCGCTTGACCTGTGCGGACACTCTGGGCAACCTCCTGGGCTGGATTCTGCCACACTCTGTCTTCCACTGGGCTTCGTCACTCCGGAATCTGCTCAGATTTACCCTTTTGGACTTAGTGACAGAGGAGCTCAGCGAGGTTACTGCTTCCTTTCCGCCATCTTGGCTCCGCCCCCCCTCTAGGTTCTTTTTTTGATCATGGCTTTCAGGTAGTCCAATAATTTTTAAATTATCTATCCTGGATCTATTTTCCAGGTCAGTGGTTTTTCCAATGAGATATTCCACATTGCCTTCTATTTTTTCATTTGTTTGGATCTGTTTAATAGTATCTTGATTTCTCATAAAGTCACTAGCTTCCATTTGGTCCAATCTAATTCTGAAGGAATGAATCTCCTCAGTGAGCTTTTGAGATTCTTTTTCCATCCGACAAATTTGGCTTTTTAAGACATTCTTCTCCTTATTGCCTTTTTGAGCCTCTTTTGCCATTTGAGTTAGTCTACTTTTTAAGGTGTTATTTTCTTCAGTCGGGCTGTTGACTCTCTTTTCATGATTTTCTTGCATCATTCTCACTTCTCTTCTCAATTTTTCCTCCGCTTCTCTTACTTGATTTTCAAAATCCTTCTTGAGCTCCTCCATGGCCCGTAATCAGTTCATATTTTTCTTGTAAGCTTTTGGTATAGGAGTTCTGACTTCGTTGTCTTCCTCCTATTTCATGCTTTGATCCTTTTTGTCCCCAAAATAGGAATGTAAGTTTGGATTGCTGTGCTTGCTTTGCTTCCTTTGCTTGCTCATGTTGCCACTCAATTACTTGACTTTTAAGCTTTCTGCCACAGTAGAACTCTGCTTCCAGAGAGGAGAACTTTGTCCCAAATTGTTGGGGTTTTCACATCTGCTGGACCTATTAGTTGGGTGCCCTCTCTGAAGCCTCCACACACTCTGACTCATTGGTCACACACCTCAGGACCTTCACCCTAAACAGCAATACAGATCCAAGCAGGTTAAAGCAAGAATGATTACCCCTCAGAATGATCGCTTGGTCCCCCTACCATCTACAGGCTAGGAACTCTGAAGCAGCCAAGCAGCGGTGGCCACTGTGCCTCAACCACTTCTCCCTCTGGGGCAGAGGCTGGATTGCACTCCGTGACCCCTGTTCCCAAAGTCCACACTGATCTGTCAATTTGTTTTTGGCAATTCATGGGTTGATAATTCTGGAAACCACCACAGCTGCTGGTTATCCACTCTCCCTCCATCCCTCCAAGTGAAGTCCCTCTGTCCCTCCAGCCTTGGCTGTTTGCTGGGCTGGGCTCTGCTTCCAGCATGCTACAATGGACCCTTCCTGTCAGCCTGCCAGGTTGTCTTCAGTGGGGGATTTGTTTCTCTCTGTTACTTTGTGGGTTCTGTAGCCCTAAAGTTTGTTTAGAGTCATTTTTATAGGTATTTGAGGTGTTTATGGGGGGAGCTCAGGGAGTTTTCCTGCTTCTAAGCTGCCATCTTGGCTCCCTCCTCCCTTATTCCCTGCCTTTCTTTTTTGGTATTGCCATCTCTTAGCACAATACCTAGAATTATAGAAGGTACTTACCTCCATAAGGGGCACTTAGATTATAATTAGGCTAGAGGCAGGGTCAGAGGGTGTGTTTGTTTGTGTGTGTGTGAATAATTATTAAGCCATGTACTATGTGCCAGACATTGTGCTAAGCACTTTACTAATATCTCATCTGTCTTTACAACAACCTTGTGAGTTAGGTGCCAGTTTTATTCCCATTTTATAGTTGAGGAGACTGGGGCACCCACAGGTTAAGACTTGTCTAGGATCAGGAAGCTAGTGTTTCTGGCTGGATTTGAACACAAGTTGCCTGACCCCAAGCCTCTGGAGGTGATGGGGGGAGGATGTTGCCATTACTAGATCACCTGAATCTGAGAGGATGTGATAGCAATGGTTAGACTGGCTGGATCTTATGTGTCCCATATTTAGGACACTTAACTTGCTAGCTACACAGTTAATGAAGATGGCTTTCATGTACCAGTGGTGATACTTGCTCAGCGGCTGGCATTGCTGGTGACTGTGTAAGTGAAAATGCCAAGTGAACTTTGGTTTTTAGTCACCATTTTTAATTATTCACATCTCTGTCCTCTTTTGTTAGTGTGTTTTGAACCGAGGTACATTTAGGTTCAGTCCTTGTTCAAGTTTGTAAACATTTTTTACATTAAATTGAAAGAGCAATTCTGAATGGTCAGATACCTCAATCTTCTGAAACATTTCTTTGGAAACATACTGATATTCTAGAGAAATTACATGCCCATTTCCTTCCCCTGAGTATTTTAAATACATTATGTTGTGAATCATAGGAAGAAATTAAAAGAGAAAGCTCAGTGCTGCAAAAAAGGCCCAGGGATGACCATACTGTATTATTACTAATAGTTGCACAAGGAAACCAAGTATGCTCTTGACTCTTGAAATTTACTACATTTTAAAAATGGCAGGGATGGGGTGCTTAGGTGCTTGTGCTTGAAAGACATTTCCAAAATCACATCCAGTTCCAAAATCACATCTCTCCCTGGCCTTAAAACACTGTCCCTAGTGGTTTCGCTCTAGGAAAACAGGACAGGATGCTCTAGCAAAAAATTCCTGATACAGTAGCCAGCTGCATCTATAGAATTTATTAGTTTGAACCAGCTGTGTACTGGCTGAACTGGCTATGTACTGGGTCATAAACATATTTACTACTCACTGGCCTGCCACATGTATGCTAGACTTAGACATCTGCATACTCCATTTATCTTGTCCAGCAAGACATTGGTGGGGGCAATCTAGGTATTTCTCAGTCAGCTCTGACTGCTAGTTGACTTAGTGATGTTGTAGACCTAAAACCATATGTCCATGTAGCCCCCCCAGTGAACTCTGGGTAAAACACCTGCCCAGTAGATACTAAAAGTACATGTTCCTTTAAGAACTGACCACTCCTAACCACTCCCTAATCTCTCCCTGAATCACCTAGTTAGCATATTTAGCACATGTTTTATTATAGAGTATCCTATATAAACTTTTAACTGTATCCCTCTAAGGTTATAGGTTCTCTAAGAACTCTTGTCCACTGAAAAGAATAACAATAAATCTTTGCCACCTTGACTTAAAGAATGCTTGAATCCACAAATTCATTTCAGATGGCCCTGGCCTTGTCTGGTACCTTCAGTCTTGGGGTTCCTGGACTTCATCAATCCCCATAAGTAGGACTGACTGGATTTTTTAGGGGGCAGAGTATATTTTCTTTCTTTCTTTTTTGTTTTCTTTTTGGAGGGGGGAAGGCAGGGCAATTGGGGTTAAGTAACTTGCCCAAGGTCACAGGGCTAGTAAGTGTCTAAGGCTGGATTTGAACTCAGGTCCTCCTGACTCCAGGGCTGATGCTCTATCCACTGCACCACTTAGCCGCCCCCCCCCCCCATTTTTCTTTTTTCTTTTTTTTTGGAGGGCAATTGGGGTTAAGTAACTTGCTCAAGGTCACACGGCTAGATTTTTGTTTGTGTGTGTGTTAAGTGTCTGAGGCCAGATCCGAACTCAGGTCCTTCTGACTCCAGGGCCGATGCTCTACTCACTGTGCCACCTAGCCGCCCCCCCCCCCCCATTTTTCTTAAACTCTGCAACTTTTTAACATTGTCAGTTACCTTCTGGATACTCAACTCCTTTGAATTCTGGAATACTGCTCTTAGTTGGTTCTTTCTATGGGTCTGACTCCTCGGCTTCCTTTGCTGGATCATCTTCCTTGTGCTCTCCCCACCAAGTATGTGTTGTACCCCAAATTTCTGAAGACAACCCTGGCTCACATAATAGTTCTTCCCATTTAGGACTAAGTTATATTTCTCAAATTAAACCCACACATGATTACCACTTTATATTACACCATGCATCTTTTCAATCATCTACAGTACCTAGCTAACTAATAGGCATATGGTAAATTCAATAAATATCATTTGATTTAATTTAGTTTAAATAAATTGAATATTTTAATACTAAATTAAATTGAAATTGGTCTACTTGTGACAAGAGATGCTAATGTTTGGAGTAGATTGGAAAACTGAAAGACATTTTTAGGTAATTGAAAAAATGAATTATGAATTTCTTGTAGACTGAAGGGGATTTTTCAGATAAACATATTTTGGAAATTTTTTTTAACATCTTGTCTGTTACTTTTTAGGTCAGCACAGTCAATGAAACAATAAATCAAACCTTGATTTGTAGTTTGTTCATCCCTAAGGTGTAAATAAATGTTCACACTGAAAATTTAACAACTGGTTAACTTCAGCACATCCTTGGCACCCCCACACTCCAACTTTTAAAAAATTTATTTTAAACTTCCATACAAAATGATAAAAGGAAAAAAAAACATTGTCATGTACATAGCAGAACAATGAAAGGATTAAATTTAAAACAATACAGTTCCATTTCAAGAAAGTCTATATAATACTATGCAGTGTTTTCTAAGATTCCCAGCTTTTCTTCTCTTCCTTGTAGGTATTCTTTTGTTCTCTGCTGTGCAGTTTTTACTTTGTTTTTTTCTTCTTCCTTTTCCATCCCTGCTTTAAAGAAGTCTATAATTAAGCACGGATACACAAACATATGTACATATGTCCACACACATACAATACACATATGTCTCTAAACATATACATATATATATATATACACACATACACTGTAGCACCAATGCAATATTCACAGTGCCTAAGGCAGCTATGAATATTCCAGCATAATTCTAAATCACAAAACATAACAGGCTCTCCACATGGAAGACAGAACCAAAATGTTTATTCAAACACCAGAAAACCAAATCCATCATAACAACAAAGAAATCTATACACAATAAGCATGCAGGGGGCACCACCATCGCCAGGCCTTCCCCCTATTAGGGCCTTCCCACAAATGAACACTTACACCTTGATGCCTGCTTCTTCTCTCTCCCTTAGTTCTGACTTCTCTGACCAACTTCCTCTGGGCTGAGTTCCACCCTTCCTGCTCTACCTGCTTGACAAGCTCCTCCCACCACAGACTCATGTGACTCAGGCTTTCATGTGACTCAGGCAAGTCACATGGACCTATTAATGGACAGGAAAGATTTTCCTATTTACATTACCATTACATACACATATGTGTAAGACCATACTATACTTATTTCCACTTGTCATCTGTTTCTCTGAAGGTGGATAGCATCTTCCTTCATAAGTTCAAGTCTCTTCATGTTTTTCTAAATCAGCCAGCTCATTATTTCCTGCACCAGAGCAGTATTCCAACCCAATCACCTCCTATCTGAGAGTTTGTCTATGAAAGTTTTCCCCAGTTTTCTTCATTCCTTCTGTTCTTGGCTGCATACATTTTATATATATATAAGAAAATTATAATTTAAAGTAATCAAAATTATCCATTTTATACTTCAAAAAGCTCTCACTTAATAATATAAAGTCTGATACTATTGAATTTGCTTTCTTTGCATCTTTTTCCTCTGTTTTTTTCTTTTTTGTATTTCCTGACCTTTTGTTCTTCCAAATGAACTTTGTTATTATTTTTTCTAACTCAGATAATTTTTAAAAATTTAATTGGGATGGCATTAAATAAATAGATTAGCTAGGTAAAATTGTCATTTTTTATTATTTTGGCCTTACCTGCTTGTGAATAATAAGTATTACTTCAATCACTTAGATTTGACTTTATTTGTATTAAAAGGGGTTTATGTTCATATGGTGTTCTTGTGTCTGCTTTGGCAGGTATACTCAGGTATTTTATACTGTCTAGTTATTTTATTTTATTTTTTGAGGGCAATTGGGGTTAAGTAACTTGCCCAAGGTTACATGGCTAGATTTTTGTTTGTGTGTGCATTAAGTGTCTGAGGTCGGATCCGAACTCAGGTCCTTCTGACTCCAGGGCCGACGCTCTACTCACTGTGCCATCTAGCTGCCTCCCCCCCCCCATCTAGTTATTTTAAATGGTCTAAAACAATATTGAATAATATTGCTGAGATGTAGTGTAGTTTTCCTATTTTTCTTTTTTGATAAAATATATTTTGGCTCTGTCTGAGATCATGATTTCTACCCCTCCTTTTTTTACATGATAAATTCTACTTCTACCCTTTATTTTATCTTTGTGTGTATCTTTCATTTTTATTGTTTCCTGAAAGCAACATATTTTTTAATTAAAAATTTTAATCTGCTATTCATTTCTGTTTTATGGATAAACTCATCCCATTCACATTCTAAGCTATAATTACTTGTGTTTTCTTCCTTCCTTATTTTTCTTCACCCTACTTACCCTGTCCCTTCTACCTGCTACCTTGCCTTCCTATTAACTTACCCATCTCTCTGAGAATCCCTCTGTTATCTTCCCCCCCACCCTATATTTTGGAAATTATTTGTATTTCTTTTTTTTTTTTTTTAAAGCAATTGGGGTTAAGTAACTTGTTCAAGGTTACACGGCTAGTCATTATTTATGCGTGGGTGCTCATTTTCTGAGGCCGGATCTGATTTCGGGTCATCCAAACTCCCAGGTCGGCGCTCTTAATAACTGCGCCACCTAGCCGCCCCTTTAGGGCAATTGGGTTAAGTAACTTGCCCAAGGTTACACGGCTAGGTTTTTGTTTTTGTATGGATTAAGTGTCGGAGGCCGGCTCTGAACTCAGGTCCTTCTGATTCCAGGGCCGGCGCTCTATTCACTGCGCCACCTAGCCGCCCCATTTGTATTTCTAACAGTTTTAATTGTTCAAGATAGGAGTATGTTATTTTCAGGACTTCATTTTTCTAACCATCTCCTTCCCATCTGTTTATGGATTCTGCCCCTGGGATCCTGTGCTCACCACATAGGTGAGACCCATGTCATCCCTTCTCCTTTGTAGCTTTGCTTTATCTTTTAGCTTTTTTTCCCCTCAGAATATAAGATCTTTGAAATTACGGCCTATTTTGCTTGCTTGCATTTGTATCCCTGGTGCATATCATATCATATCATATCATATCATATCATATCATATCATATCATATCATATAATTTTATATCATATCACAGCATATCATACCATATGTATATCATTCATTTATTATGCCTCCTTGATTATTTACATGTCAGGTATGTAATACTTTTTTTCTTCTTAAGACCAATAGATTTTTCTGATCCATTCTTATAATGTATGAAACCATATTTCTAGTAATAATCAAATTATTATATTATTATTATTATTATTTGCTACTTTTTGAAAAGATTATAATTTTAAGGGCATTTTTATATTTTGTTCAGTCTGCATATTTGATATAGACATAGATTTTTGTTTGTCTATAAATGCCTTTGTTTAAGAGATACTTGTTTACATTCTTCCTTTGCCTTCATCACTCCCTGATACTATGTTTAGTTTGTGAACATCTCATCCTTACCTTTAACATCTGAATGCAAACACTCAGTATTTTTGTCCTTTTATTCTCAGTGCCTAGCATAGTTCCTTGCACATAGTAGGCATGTTGCCAAATTTGTGGAATTGGATGCTTAGTAAGGGACAATATCAAATATTATAGAAGGAACAACATTTATGTTGTTTGTCTTTTGTTTAAGGTACCTTGTTTTCTTCATATACAAAAATGAACACTTGGATTGGGGGTAATTTCAGACTAGACTGAAAAATTCGACCCAAAGTACCGTATGACTTTTTGATATAAAAAAAACCCAAACATTTTAAAATCAGCTTATGGTTCAAGTAACTTTATTGTCAAAAGAAACAGTATATACACATACTCATCAGTTCCTTATTGTAAGCTATTTTGAAGACTTGTAAACATGTTAAAAATCATACTTAAAATTCATCTTTTGTTTGTTTAGCACAAAAAAACAAACACATCTTCCCCCTTTTAGAGAAGTTTTCATATTGGAAATAAGATTCAAGCAGTTCTTAGATGAAAATCATTTAGTCACAAAGTAGTTATATGAATTGGTCATGCCCATGGCAAGGTGTAGTATTCAGTGTCAACTTTCTTCCTACACGACATAGGTCCCTTGAACTTTTCCTGACTTGCAGAAAAGCATTAGAGCTACTTACTGTATTCTTGCACACCCTGCTGTGTGCTCCTGGATCCACATTGCTGCAAAATATGGACGCTGCTTCTGCAGGCCCAGCTGCTGCTTGCTGTGTTACTGTTGGGAGTTCTGCCTAAGAAAGTAATAACGGTACTTGGCTTCATGTATGAGTGTATATACAGGTGTCCTCAAAGAAGAGGAAATGAAAGAAGTGCATTCTTAATGAAGAAATGGTTCCAAGTCTTTTATAAATGCTCACGATCATAGCATCATAGATTTAAAGCTGGAAGGGATCTTAGAGAGTCCTCCCTTAGATTACAATCCCTCATTTAATAGATGAGGAAACCTAGGGCCAGAGAGACCTTAAGTGATTTGCCCAAGGTCACTCAGGTTCTAAGCCTCAGAACCAGGATTCAAACTCATGTCCTCTGATTCCAAATCCAGTGTGCTTTCTTCTGCTACTTTTTTTTTTCTAATTCTTTGAAAACAAGTACTCCCCATATATTTATTTATTTATTTATATTTTTTTTAGAGGGCAATTGGGGTTAAGTAACTTGCCCAAGGCCACACGGCTAGGTTTTTGTTTGTGCGTTAAGTGTCTGAGGTCGGATCTGAACTCAGGTTCTTCTGACTCCAGGGCCGACGCTCTACTCACTGCACCACCTAGCCGCCCCTCCCCATATATTTATAAGAAACTTCAGGGGAAAAAAAGTGCATGTAATTCTTGTATTTACTGAACTACAAAGTCAACAAAGTTCCTATCAATTACTGGGAACCCAGTTATTTAGCAGATGACATCTTTGTCGCATATAAATACATTGCAGATTGAAAATAGATCCAAACAATCCTGTGAAGTTTTTTTTTTTTTCCAGTTTCCCATATGCAATACGTCTTGGCTCACTGTCCTCTATAATTTATTTCCCTCTATGTGTAATTGAGCCCCTTTTGTTTTTTCCAGAGGAGTTACGATCAAATATCCTTGTTAGTGAATTGAGTTTGTCCTCCTCTAATATACGTCTGTGGATCCATGAACTTTGGCTGGTGCAGATCATCCATTCATGTGCATCCTCTCATCCCATGCCATCCATGGCTATCCCTTCTATAAATCTGCCAAAGAGATCCAGCATACTGGAGGACTTCCTATTGGTCTTTTCTAAATCTTCCTCTGGGTCTAGTATAAACTAGTTATTTTATAGCTTTGTTTTGTAATAGTAAGTCCACTTTGAAACAGATGGTGGTGTTCATTGTGGACTTTCTAATTTAGAATATGGTTATGAATACAAATTGATTCTTATTGAGTGATTAGTGACATTTCACAAGAGTCTGTAAAAAGAGCAGGCTTTATTAGCTCAGGTGGGATCTCCTGAACTGGCCACATTTCTACCCAGATGAATGATGGAGTATAGGTTTTCTGACTGCCTTTGCTTTCGATTGATCTTCTTTGCTTGTAGTTATACCAAACCTGACGAATCATTTCTTTGAATGGTCTTGTAGTTAGAGTGTAGAGAATAGGGTTCAAAGCGCTATTGATAGGCAGAATGAAAATCACCACCCAAGAAGTTATGGTACCTGGAAAAAAATGTTAAATAGTATTATTTTTTTAATTTAACACTAGCTTCCAAAAACCATGTTCTGCACCCCTCCCCACCCCAGCAAATAAGCACCCCCCCAACTTCTTGATTTACTTTCTTTTTGTTGCCGTTTTGACTATATGTTCAGTCTACATGTGTATTTCCAGACATTGTTTCAGAAGGTCAGTAGCACTTCATCACAACAGTTTTTTAAAAAGATTTTATTTCAACTCTGTTCAACAAACCTTTAGTAAGAACATCTAAGAGTCAGACAGTGTACTGGTTAAATATTAAAACTTTTCCTGGACCAAGGGATTTCACTAGGCAAGTATGTGGAGGGAGTAAGTTTGAGGGACTGAGTATAGTGTTTTTGAATGCATGGAGGCAAGGAAACAAGGAAACTAGATGACCTCTGAAGTCCTTTATTTGCATGGCTAAACCTACTATCTATGACCTAATAAATAGAAGTAGTTTCACACAGTGTTCACACTATGTTATAATTCAATTTTGGGGAAAATAACATTTTATTGTACTTAGAATCATATTTTACTTTCAAATGTTTTAAATTAATCAATTTTTTCATCTGCTACAACCTTTCTGAGCATCTAGACTTACCTTGAAAAGCCAGGTTTTTCTTCTGCTTTTCATTACGTGTCTGTAGTTATATTTTTCTATTATAGTTTTGGTGGTCCATCCTAATTTTCTGTCATGACTGCTTATTTGATTTCAGTAAACATTAGTAAATGTTTATTGATTGACATTAAATAATTTTTTTTAAAGCAACATGTTATGGTAAAAAGAGCACTGGACTTAGAAAAAAATTATTGATGCCTTTTGTCTTTACATTGGTTATTTATAGAAAAAAAACCCAAACAACCCAAACTTATGTACCTCTAGATTCAGCCATCCCTTGAGGCACAGAGAAACAATTCAGTAGAAACTGTGCTCTGACAGTGTTTACATCATTCTACCATAATAGTTCCCTGCTTCCCTGACATTCAGAGGGAAGTGTGTTCCATTATTTCTCTGACACTTTGATGGGTTTTCCAGTTATTTTCTATTTGGCTTCTCTTTAGTAGTCTTTTCATTAACATTTTTTTTTTATTCATTGTGTGTGTGTGTGTGTGTGTGTGTATACATATATATATGTATGTGTAATTTTGCTTAATTCATTCTTCATGAAGTCATACAAATCATCCTATGTTTCTCTGAATTCTTCATATTTGTCATTTCTTACTACATGATATTATTAATTTACAATCATATACTATAGCTTTTTTTCAGCCATAAAGAATTTCTGTGTTGGAATCAATTAATGAATAAACTATGCGCCAGGCATTGTGCTAAGCCATTTTGCAAAATCTATACACAAAAACAATTTCATTATTGATGAATATATATTTTGGTTCCAGTTTTTGCTATCAAAGGGTACTTCCATGAATATTTTGGTATATACTGAACCTTTGTCTTCATTGGAATATTTGCCATTAGTGGGATTGCTGGGTCAAAAAGAGGCCATCTAGTTTAACCAATCATGGGGACAAGGTCATACTGGTTGGTAATGAGTGTCAGAGATACTATTTGAACTTAATTCTTTTGACACCAGAGTCAGTGGTTTCTTTTTATCTAACCATGTATATGGTCATTATTGTCACTTTTCTTGCATAATCCATAAGAGTTTGACCAATTCACAACTCTACCAGCAGTGTATTCATGTATCTGTCTCCCAACCCTAATTTCTGCTCCCATCATCCCCCTCCCCAAAATTGGTCATTTTAGCCAATTTCAAACCTCAGAGTTTTAATTTGCATTTCTTTTACTGTTGGATTCATTTTCCTCTTCACAGCTTTACCCCTAACTAGTTAAGCAAACTTGGGTAAGACATTTTGCTTCTCTGAGATTCAGTTTTCCTCATCTGTAAAAAGAGGGGACTAGATGGTTTTGAAATTCCTTTCTGGTTCTCAAATTATAATCCTGTGCCTCTCCCCTTCTTTACAGAGGAGGACACTATGCATGCAAAACTTTGCATATATTACCAGACTCAGGTATTGTTTAGGCTTTTTTTTTTTCTCTAAATGGCCTTTTCCCCTGCCTCTGTTATAAGGGATGGGTTTCTGTATAGGGGAGGATATATGTAGGAATGAAGCTGATTTAAAGCAAAAGATATCAACGCAAAAACAAAACCATCACTATGAATACTTGATTATCTACATGTGGGGTATCTATGTGTATATGTATATATGTGCATATATATATATATACATATACATGTATATATATATATACACATACATACACACATAAGTATTTGTATAAATGTACACATATGCATATACACATATATCTGCCAATTTACAGGTCATTCCCAAAGTATTAGTGCAGCTTTAAGCCATTAAAGTTCTTCAAGCTTTAATATTAAACTTTAGTGGTTTAAAACTGTCTTGTGGGAAACCCTATGTATCTATTCCTAACTGGCCAGTCTTTAATATTTGGATGCTTTCTTCCATCACCTTAATAACTCTCATATAATAGCACTTCAAGTCTTAGCCACTGCTTTCCTCACAATAGCCCTATGAAAGAGGTAGCACAAGTACTATTTTCCTTATCTCTCAGACCAGAAAACTGCATCTCATAGGAATTAAGTAATTTGTACATGGTCTTAATGGCACAGATTGGCCATACTGAAATTTAAACCCAGGTCTGATTCCAAAGACATCAGGCTGTATCATGCTGT
The DNA here is from genome assembly GCA_011680675.1 of Gymnobelideus leadbeateri. NCBI lineage: Eukaryota > Metazoa > Chordata > Mammalia > Diprotodontia > Petauridae > Gymnobelideus > Gymnobelideus leadbeateri. The sequence goes on along the minus strand of WOXC01004189.1, from coordinate 42,646 downwards.
CACCTGGCAGTTACCCATCCAAACTGGTGTGTCTTCAGGCTATATAAATTAAGTTTTTACTATTTATTATAATTATTTCTTATTTAACTATAGTGTATGAATGTAAATGTATAGCGTATGAATGATAAATGTGAAGATTCAAAGAAACATGGGACTATTTGTAAAATGACCTGATTTGGAGTGAATTAAGCAAAACCAAAAAAAACCCCTTAAATGAAATAAAATTTAGAAAGGAGACAAACTATTTTCCAGATTGATTTTTCTGGGTCACAGTTAGCAATGGATAATTTTGAACCTATCACCAATACTTCTTGGCCTCTATTCCTATGTTCTAATAAGCATTGTGCTACTCGATATTCATGAAAGACACTGCACAGTTCTCTCTAAGAAAAAATAAAACAAATCCAAACATTTTTTCTGATGGACTAAGCATGTAAATTTTTAACGTATACCCCTCAAGAGGATTTTGGATTTAGACTTTTAATGATCTCTTCTCAGCAAAATACAACAGAAAGAGGAATTTTGTTGCTTGTCATTCACAAAGAAAAGGAAAAAAAACCCCTAGTGTCATACCTGGTATTTCTACCTGAAGCAGGGAAAGGAATTTCAGTATAAAAATGGGTATCCAGCACAAGGCATCCGTAAACACAATGAAGAAAAAACGTTTGGCAAGGGTCACTTCCTTTTTAACATGATTCCGGATTTCTGTTGCAGTAATAGCAGTTTGGTGAACACTGTAAAACATGCTCCCATAGGAAAAAACGATGATGATAAAGGCTGCCAAGTTAACACCTATTTAGGAGATAAGTCCCATTAGTCAGTATGTGATTCTGACTTGGAAAGCATAAGGCATTCTATAGTTCAGTGTTATAATCAGTATTATGCTGGAAATGTAACAAAAGTTTCTTTGTTCTACATTAGAAATTAATGTAGTATATGGAAATATTAAGACCTCCTTTGCAGCTGTCTTGCATTTGCTAGGAATAATGTTAACATGCAATATGGAAAGTGGTAGAGTAAAACTAAGAATTCTAATGTTTCATTGTGCCAGAGCACATCAAACTTTCTAGTAATAGTGATGTTGATTTTTCATAATTCAAGCGTTTTATATTTTTTGTCTTTTTTTTTTTTTGAGAAGGGATGGCAAGGCAATTGGGGTTAAGTGACTTGTCAAAGGTCACACAGCTAGGAAGTGTTAAGTGTCGGAGGCTGGATTTGAACTCAGGTCCTCCTGACTCCAGGGCCAGTGTTCTATTCATCGCGCCACCCAGCTGCCCCTAAATATATATTTTTAACATGCTGATTTCACAAGTGTTCTGCTACTTAAAACACATATATGTTAAGATTATAAATGCAAAAGACCCAAATTTCACTTCCACATTGGCCTTTACAAAAATGCTAGTAAAAAATTCTAAGTATAAGTGACCAAATTCAGTCAAATGGTCACACTTGAGGACCTAAAGGGCCTCATGTGGCCTCGTGGCTGCAGGCTCCTCACCCCTGGGTTAGATTATAGTTCCTCTGGGTCCTTCTAGTGCTTCCCTAATATTTGACTTTTTCCTTAGATGACAATCTGAAATAAAAATCTGTAGAGTTCATAAAGTATGATGAGCTCAGAACTGCAGGTTATTTTGCCACCAACCAAAAGGAGTGTGATAATAGTTTCTTACCAAGAAAAATAATTACTGAATAAATCTGTGCTCCCGTGCTCTCTCCCTGTTCTGAGTGAAGGGGAAAACAGACTCCATTGGTACCATAATAGTTTTTGAAAAATTCCTTGTTGCTCAGTGGAACAAAAGCCACTACAAACCCAATAATCCATATAAGAATCAGGATTATAATTGTCCTGCATTTTCCAGGTTTCAGACATCTAAAAGGATAGACGATGCAGATATATTTTTCCAAAGTCAGAAAAGTTAGAAGTAAAACTGATACTTCTGTGGACAGTATGGCCAAAGATCCTACTAGCTGGCAGTGGGTACTATCCATCCATGACTGTGCATGTTTATTGTATTCTCCACGATACTTCAGGTCAAAGGCTCCAATAACAAATAAATATATTCCCATCAGGCAGTCAGCACCTATAAGAATCAATAAGTAGAACACATATAGAAGCACATTTTTTTTTTCTATTTCACAGGAAGCAGTGTTGTTTGAAAATCAACTTGAATGAGAATGTTTTTCTTTGCAATTATTACACTTGAATGGAATAGATTTCAGAGTGCCCTAGCAATGACTTGACAGTAAGTCTGATCAAATATTCAGTATTCTACACCTCTCCTTGACAGTGAGGTTGGTATGTCAGAGTGATTGCTGTCCTGTCTGGTCCATTGCTCATCACTAATAGAATGTAGCAGTGGAAACTAATAGGTATATTAAAAAAATCAAAACAGCCTCCAACCTGATTTTTTTGCAACTGTGCTTGAGAATTCGAGGAGGGGGGTGGCTAGGTGGTGCAGTGAGTAGAGTGTCGGCCCTGGAGTCAGAAGGACCTGAATTCAGATGCAGCCTCAGACACTTGACGCACACACAAACAAAAACCTAGCTGTGTGACCTTGGGCAAGTTACTTAACCCCAATTGCCTTCAAAAAAAAAAAAAAAGAATCTTCTTTGGGGCGGCTAGGTGGCGCAGTGAGTAAGAGTGCCGGCCTCAGAGTTGGGATGACTCGAGATCGAATCCGGCCTCAGAAAATGAGCACCCACGCATAAATAATGACTAGCCGTGTAACCTTGAGCAAGTTATTTAACCCCAATTGCTTTAAAAAAAAAAAAAGAATTTGAGGAGGGGTGGCTAGGTGGCACAGTGAATAGAGCACCGGCCCTGGAGATATGAGGACCTGAGTTCAAATCCATCCTCAGACACTTACCACACACAAAACTAGCCGTGTGATCTTGGGCGAGTCACTTAACCCCAATTGCCCTCCAAAAAAAAAAAAGCAAAAAAAAAAACCCATTAAAAAAATTCGAGGAGGAATCTAGATACTAGTGTCTGAATTTGGTCCTATGGAAGATAATCCAGTAAGCTGCTGTGCCATGTAGCAGTTGACTGAAGCTCTTGAACCTCATTATGGAGAATACATGCAAATAGTGCTCTTCAGAATTAGCAAGTCTTTTTTTTTTTTTTGGGAGGGCAATGGGGTTAAGTAACTTGCCCAAGGTCACATAGCTAGGTTTTCATTTGTGTGTGCGTTAAGTGTCTGAGGCCAGATCGGAACTCAGGTCCTTCTGACTCCAGGGCCAATGTTCTACTCACTGGACCACCTAGCCGCCCCCAGAATTAGCAAATCTTCAAGGATTAAAAATTATTCCCTAGATTATTGTCTTCTGAGCCTCCCTGTCTCCCCTTTATGTACTATTTTGTTGCTTCTGAGCATCCATTTCTTTTTCCAACTTCTAAGACCCTGTGCCTATTTGATCAAAATCTGCCTTCTGAATAGGCTGTGATGTCATAACAGACTGATGGTAAGTTGATGTTTTGTCTCTCTGAGAGGTATTTGCAGTATAAATCTGTGAAATTAAAAAATATATATTTTTATGTATTTTGTTGAATATTTCCCAATTACATTAAAACATTTTTTAACATTTAAAAATGTTTGAGTTCCAAATTCTCAACTTCCTGCTTCTCTCCCATCCCTTGAAAAGGTAAACAATATATCCATTACATATATATATATGTATATTATATGTGAAATATAGTCATGCAAATAGACATGTTGCAAAAGAAAACACACAAAAACCCCCAAAAAATGAAGAGTGAAAAAATTATGCTTCAGTCTGTATTCAGACTTCATCAACTCTCTCTCTGGAGGTAGACAGCATTTTTCATCATTAGTTCTTTAGAATTATCTTGCATCATCATATTGATCAGAATAGTTGTCATTCACAATTGATTATCTGTGTATAGTGTTCTTCTGGTTCTACTCACTTTACTTAGCATCAGTTCATATAAGACTTCCCAGGTTTTTTTGAAGCCATCCTGTTCATCATTTCTTTTTTTTTCTTTTTTTTTTAAAGCAATTGGGGTTAAGTAACTTGCTCAAGGTTACACGGCTAGTCATTATTTATGCGTGGGTGCTCATTTTCTGAGGCCGGGTCTGATCTCGGGTCATCCAAACTCCGAGGCCGGCGCTCTTACTCACTGCGCCACCTAGCCGCCCCTTTAGGGCAATTGGGGTTAAGTAACTTGCCCAAGGTTACACGGCTAGGTTTTTGTTTGTGCAGATTAAGTGTCGGAGGCCGGCTCCGAACTCAGGTCCTTCTGATTCCAGGGCCGGCGCTCTATTCACTGCGCCACCTAGCCGCCCCTCATCATTTCTTATAGCATGTCTTATATAGCATCTATATATAGCATCACTTCTTATAGTATTTGTGGAATTTCTTTTTTTTTTCTTTTTGGAGGGCAATTGGGGTTAAGTAACTTGCCCAAGGTCACACAACTAGGTTTTTGTTTGTGCGTCAAGTGTCTGAGGCTGCATCTGAACTCAGGTCCTTCTGACTCCAGGGCCAACGCTCTACTCACTGCACCACCTAGCCGCTCTGTCTGTGGAATTTCTAACTGGGGGATGAAATGTTTTGTCCCCTGAGAAGGAGTCAGGGAGAGGAAACATGGTATAATAGTGGATAAAGGGCTGGCCTTGGAGCCAGAAAGAACTGGCTTCAGGTCCTGTCTTGGGACACATTATGAATGTGTGACCCTGAGCAAGTTATCTTTCAGTACCCCAGGAAAATGCTCTAAGAGTGTAAGTTACAAGAGAGAGTGCCCTTGTGGATTAATAGAGGAAGTTTGCTACAATGCAATCAGAAGTCCAGTCCTTATCTCCCTAAAGAATCATGGAGCAGAAAGTGAGGGGAGATTTTTTTGGCTCAGAGGGGCTATTCTACTATCCCAGAGATCACACCATTATATAAGGCTAGCCCTGATCCCACAAAAGGGTAAGGTTGGGTATAAACTTTGATAAACCACTTTTATAAGCCTGATAAACCACTGACTGGGCCCAAGTATTTCACTGAGAATTTGGAGTTAAAGATTGCTGAGTTCTCTTATCTAAGCAATACTTATTAATCCACTTTAGAAAATAGGAACTGGTAAAACTTTTGGGGAGGAGGGTGGGAAGAGGCAGAATGAAAAAATAGTGAAGAGTTAAGAGGAAGTTAATGCTTTTACTTGGTTGAAACATGTAGCATAGTCTCTTTAATATACTAGGTGTCCAACATATGTATATGGAATGAATGACACATAGTACTGAGCATTGATATTCTACCAATCAGAAATGGTAAATGCAAATTTAAAACCTTAATGGCATTAAATTTCCCCTGGACATAAGGGAAATTAGATTAGATTAGATAACTTCTTAAGGTTTCTTCCAATACTTTACCGTGGAATGGTTAGATCTTATGACCTGTTAGACCAGTGACTTTTAACCTAGGGTATGTGAACTGGCTTTTAAAGCTATTTTGAAAATTTTACTTTAATATAATTGGTTTCCTTTGAAATCCCATGTCTGTTTAAATGCATTATTCTGAGAAGGGGTCCATAAGCTTCATCAAATTGCCAGAGGAGCCTATAACACCAAAAATATGAAGAATTTCTGTGTTTGACAAAGGATCTCTCTCTCTCTCTCTCTCTCTCTCTCTCTCTCTCTCTCTCTCTCTGTGGGTCCTGCCTCTGTGGGTCCCTCCTCCGGGCCAATGGGAGTCAGGGACAGCCTGAGTTCACTCCCATTGCTTGACACCCTTTGCTGTGGGACCCTTCCCCCTTTTCTCTTGCTGTCAATCAGCATCCTTGTTCTTTGTAAGCCATGTTGGCAGGCTCCTCTGTTGTTTGCCATTGGGGAAGATTTGAGATTTGAGCCCACTTCTCAGCCAATGGGAGAAGGGATAGCTGGGGGAAAGGGTTTGACCAAGAGTTAGGGTATAAATTCTTGTTCTGCCTTTTGTAATGGACCTTTTCCTCATGATCAGTCATGGGGAAGACTGCCCTCTTCTCCTGGGGAAGAGAATAAATTTCTGTTCTTATCTCTGTGTTCTTGATTAAATTTTGGATGAGGTTTTTCATCACAAACACTTCCTTCCTAATATGATCTTAAGACTTCTTAGAAGTGCTCTAAAATGTCAGGTAGGTATTCCCTGTAGGATTTGTGTGAAAAGGATATGGGGAAAATTGCACAAGATGAGAAAATGTGGTTGAGCTGTATAACAACATTGCTGTGTGTGTGTGTGTGTGTGTGTGTGTGTGTGTGTGTGTGTGTGTGTGTGTGGATATTCACACCATTGAGAATCTAGGACCACTAAAGACATGTTAAAAACTAAAACTTCAGTGTGATAAGTCTATACCATACCTCTTCCAAATTGCCTTTCTACTGCTAGTGTTGAGAACCACAGGCCAGTGAGACTCTGACCCTGATGGCTGAATAAGCCCCCTCAGGTGAAGGGCTTGATGCCAGGCCTGGATTGGTTCCCCATCTCCCAGAGAAGAGTTCAAGCATGCAGGTGTGATGATTGGATCCTCGAACTAAGCATAGTGTTTTTGACCCGGCCTAGGAACACTGTAGTGCACAATGTCCACAGGGGAAAGCCACTAGGAAGCATCCTATAAGAGGCTTTCACTTAGAACAATAAAAGAGACTCTATTTTCACCACTTTTTGAGTCCCGTCTCTCTTTTAACTCACAGCCTCTGGGTAGATAGCACTCTCAGTCCTGCTGGGGGATAGCAGGACTCCTAATTCTCTCTCAGCCCTGCTGTCCTGCATCAGGGCTCCCCACATTCTCTCAGCTCTGCCATGGAAGGCAGGGTTTCCTGCCTTGGCCCACCGTGTGCTAGCATATCAAACAATCAGTAGACAAGTGGTATAAACTGATTCGAGACTGCTTGTTTATAGAGAAGCTTAATCTTAAGGGGCTAATGAACAATATCGCTAAACTACATCTTTGGAAAGGAATTTGACTCTAGGACCTCTGTGAGGAAACTAGATCTAGCCAGGGGCTGACAAGTGTCTTTGCTTTAGGAGGAGACATGGGGAAGGGAAGCATGAAGATACATCTGAATGCTTGGGGTAGCAGGGATATTTAATAATACATAGATTCCTGCAAGAATGATTTTAACAGAGTTGGGCAGTACATCAAATGCTTACATCATAAACAGCCCAGTTGTTATACTCTCCTGAGGTCATGACTTCATTGGTGGGGTGGGAGGCCTGGAAAGGAAGGGCAGAAGGGGAGGAGAGGAATAAGAGCCAACATATAGTACTTTATAAATTTGCTCATAGGATCTTACAATATTATTTATCTAAGAGAATCATCCAGCATGACATAGTCCATAAGAGTGATGATCTTCATATCAGAAAGATCTGGTTTCAAGTCCTGTCTCTGACATTTTTTAACTGACTATGAGTAAGCTACCTAACCTCTCTGTGCCCTTATGCATCTCTCTAAGACTCTAACTTACAGATGAGTTGCCAATCTCTAACAGTAGAGGAGGATTTTCCACATCTAGAATTGCCCATCTGGATGAAATCCCAGGTATGGGCTTCCTTGCTCCCAGAATTTTACATTTTAAATCTTTAGGGTGACTATGAAAAGAAGTCACAGAATAGATTGTGACTCTGGAAAATGTTAGGAATTTGCTTATTCTCTAACGATCATGATTATGAATAGCCAAAAATTCCCTTTCCCTAGGAAGAATACTCACAGCAGAGAGAGATGATTGACATGGCATGAAGCTTGTTCTCAGACCTGATATAAGGCCGCATGCAGATGACAAAGATATTTCCAAAGCATGTAACTGCAGATACAACCCAGACAAACACTCTCTGAATGATGCTTGCTAAGAGATTCTCTAATGATGAAATTCCATCAGTATTTGGCTTGCAGCTGCGTACATGTGGAGCATAGCCACAGTACTGGAATTTCTTAAAATATCTGTTGGACAAAATAAGTAAAAATGATATTATTAATTTAGATGAAAATGTTCACATATCATATTTATATTCATTTTTATAGACTCTCTCTGTTTCTCTTCCCCACTTAAAAAAAATCTTGATTTTGGGGACATTGTGGTGAGAGCACTATGTGGAATCAAATGAAGTTCTAGCTAGTCACTTATCTTCTCTTGGCCTCGTTTTCTTTCTTTCTTTCTTTCTTTCTTTCTTTCTTTCTTTCTTTCTTTCTTTCTTTCTTTCTTTCTTTCTTTCTTTCTTTCTTTCTTGAGGGCAATGGGGGTTAAGTAACTTGCCCAAGGTCACACGGCTAGGTTTTTGTTTATGTGTGTTAAGTGTCAGAGGCTGGAACCGAACTCAGGTCCTTCTGACTCCAGGGCCAGCACTCTACTCACTGCGCCACCTAGCCGCCCCTCACCTCATTTTCTTTATCATTGAGTTGGAGTAGATGTAAGACCTCTTCCAGTTCTAGATCCTATGACATCTTGGAGAAATATAGAATGCTGTAGCTTTAAATGCTAGTTTAATTTTCATGGGATTGTACATTTAGCTTTGGTATAAACCTTGTGGATTAGCTACTCTAATTCTGTCATTTTCTAAGTTTCATTAGAACCACAGGGGTGAAGAGATGCTCCATTTCTTATAGGTATTAAGTGGTGAAGAATCAGGTTATCTGATTCCAAATCTGCTACCTTTCCAAAAGGAGGGACAGTGATTTGATTTCACTGGAAATACATATGCAAGTGAGGAACACAAGAGTGCTAGTATAATCAGTCTAAAATATATTAGACCATTAACAAAACTGCTGTTTATCTGCCATGAAAATGGTAAGAAATTCTGAGTGTTAGGCATATGTATTTATCTAATTACATCAATAAACTATATCACCTGTAGATTTCAGAACTCTCTTGGTATTAATTTTGATAGTTAGAATCTCTTAATAGTGTTAAAACTTCAGTGTGATAAGTCTATATTACACCTCCCCCAACTTGCCTTTATAGGGCTAGCATATCAAACAGTTAGTAGATAATTGATATAAACTGATTTGAGACCTGCTTGTTTATAGAGAAGCTTCATCTTAAAGAGCTAATAAACAATATCACTAAACTACATCTTTGGAAAGGAATTTGACTCTAGAACCTCTGTGAGGAAACTAAATCTAGCCAGAGGCTGACAAGCTTCTTTTTCTTAGGGGGAGGCATGAGATAAGAAATTTTCCAGGGATGAAATTTCACCTACACCCTTTTGATTCCAGAGTATACAAACAGATAACTGGCAGAGGTGGAATTACTATAGCTTCATGTTTATAGCAGTTATAGCACTGAGGTTACCCTAGGCCTGCTTACCCATCAGTGGTAGTTATAATAGATGTACAAGTTATAACATGTCTGGAGAGACTCTTGATAGTGTTCCATGAATGGGATAGAGCCAAGCGATGGTTGCTGCAGATCTGTGTTGATCATATGCACAGCAATCCAGATTTAGAGCTGGAAAGGACCTTCAGGTCATCTAGTACAACCCCTTCATTTTACAGATGAAGAAATAAACTTCCACAGATGTTGGGACTTGCTTGAGGTTAGTCACCTGAATAGTAAGTGGCAGAGTCCAGCCTATGGTTCTTTGATTCCAAAGGCAGCTTTGTTTCTACTACTTCATATAAAATCCCTCTTGCCTCAGGTATGAACATTGGATAATTTTATAAGCAAATGATATAGTAAAAATTGTCTAGTAGATGCACTTGGTAAAGATATTTTATACAAGGTTATTAGGAACAGGTAAGAGATTATCAAGATAAAGAGCTGAAGGGAAAAACTTACATGTGGGATAGATTCCTAAGAGGTGCAAACATTCTTCTTTGGATATTTGAAATTTCAATTCCTTCTAGGCTTCTAAAAATACCAAATTCAAAATCAAATAAAGCAAGAGATATGAAATCCATAGCATGACAAAAGCTTTTATGAAGCATGTCAGAATTCATAAGACTATTCAGCACTGCTTCAGATTCATATCCAAGCTACTTCCTTTCAATCTGTATTACATAATAGGTAGAAAAATAGGTACCTGAAGCTTTCCCCCTGCGTATATACACCAAAGTTATCACACATAACGAAAACAGATTAATGCTGTTGTAGCTTATATATAATTTAGTGTATATATATGTATATATATATATAATTTAGTATATATATTAGACTTAAATCCCATCCTTATGGGAAAAAAATAGAAGGATGAAGTATGGTCAGGTCTTGATAATTCAAAGCTCATGAAAGGAAGGAGAAAATAAAAACATTAAATAAAAATTTTTATGTTTAAATTTGGATTGTAATCAGTTAGAGATATATTCTTTTTTTTTTTTTTTAGAGATATATTCTTATGGGATAACCAAAGTGAGGAAAAAACCTGTTTCTAAATAGGGAGATAAGACTTGCTCAGACCTGGATAAAATTTCTCTACTGCTTTGCCATCAGTTTTTGTAGGAAATAGGCCAATTGGCCCATGACTATTTTACCTAAAATCAGAGAATTATATCTTATTTGAAATACAAAATTTAGGTGAAGACCATTACTAAGTGAGTTAACTTTAGGATAATCAGTTTTCAATAAATTGACCTCAATTCAGGTGAAGTGTAATGGTTTTAGGTAATTGATGTATAGTCTAGCTTCAAATGTCCACAAGAGAGCTTCCCTAAACTGACATCTTATTCTTAATATCTTTTTCAATCATTTTACTGTGTCTATGTCAAAGTAGCCTGTTTAAAAAGAAAAATATTGCTTGCTTTTATAAACTTTCAGGAAAAGTTTTTAAACTTCTGAACTCAAGTTTTGTATTTTAGCTTTTGGTATTTTGTCTTTTATTTTTAACTAAAAATTTAGAGGAGGAAAGAAAGTAGAGAAATAGGGTTGCATGCTTTGGCAAAATCAGATACCTGACACTTTTTGGTAGTGATATGCAAGAGGTCACGGGGAAGAGAGGTGGGAAAAGCCATTCTGAAGGAAGGGGATCATCAGGACCCATTATGGAAGTCTACTGAATAGGTTCCCTGTAGAGGCTCAGAGCAAGAACCCAAATGGTATCTTCTGGGGATATGTAGTAAGATTTTAAAATGGGTTATAAAATCACTTTATGTGTTGCAAAGCACTTTATGTATGATATTTCATTTGATCGTCACAACAACCTTGGGAGGTGGAATGTTTGCCCATCTGAATTTTTGGATGGGCAAACAGACTGAAAGAAGTAAGATGACTTAGCCAGGGTCACTTTACTAATTGAATGTCTGAGGTAGAATTTGAACACAGGTCTTCATAAGTCCAAGTTTAGCACTTTATTATAATCCATCACCTAGCCACTTTGCATAAATGTATACTGTACAACTAGAATGAACACAATAATCCTCTTATTTTCTCTTTCCTGAGAAGCAGATATGGAACATATAAAAGAATGCTGAACACCTGGTGTTGAATTCTCAGCTCTGAGGTTCTAATATTTATCAACTATATGTATGACCTTAGGCAAGCCACTTGACTGCCATGTGCTTCAGTTTTCTCTATCAATAATGAGTCTCATGAGACTTTCATTACCTATTTTACAGGGTTTTATAGGGGAAAGAGCATTGTACAACCTTAACACATAATGGAAATGGAAACGATTATTTGTAGAAGTGAGGAAAAGACTTCTTTGAAGAAAGAAAAGGATTTCCTTTTTACATAGTTCCTCATTAATTTGTTGACTATCCCCCAATCAACTTGATGAAATTCAATTTTTGTTTGGAGACATATGAGGGAGGAGGGGGCGACCACCGGAACTTTGCTGAGAGGATGCAGGACTACTGATTGGTTCCAAGTGATTGGGGCTGCTTCCAAGGTGATTGGTTGGCTGATGCTCAGAAGGGCAGATTTAACAGTGGCACTGTCCCTGGTATGTGGTCTATGAAAGCAAACTGACAAGCTAGCATGATCTCTTTTGTATTTTGATTTTGCTTTCGTCTTCAAATGACAGGCCAATACAAAGCAAAGCAGACCTGGGTTGGGGTAGAAGTAGAAGGAGAGGAATGGAATCTGAATTTGAATAGCCTTCTCTCCCAGGGACTGGAAATAGCTGTATTGGGACAGAGACACATAGTAATAACATATCTTCAAGAAGAAAAAGCATGAGTACAGTACTGCCCAAGAGAATGGAGCAGCCAGGCAACAGATAGATTTCCTGCAGAAACATGTGCAGCTAGATGGCACAGTGATAGCACATTGGACCTGGAGTCAGGAAGACCTAAGTTCAGATTTGACCTCAGATACCTAGTAGCAGTGTGACCACAGGTATAACCTCTGTGCCTCAGTTTCCTCATCTGTAAAATGTTATAACCTCTGTGCCTCAGTTTCCTCATCTGTAAAATGTATCTCCTGTAACTTGTGAGGATCAAATGAGATAATATTTGTCAAGTGCTTTGCAAACCTTAAAGCACAATATAAATGCTAATTATTATAGTTCCTCCTCCTCCTTCTCTTACTGAAGCAGATATGTGTGGCCACTCAACTGAGAGAGTAGCAAGTAGACAAAGCTTATGAGCTCTTAACCTCTGTGTGTAAGAAGAGGGAATTTTCAGTTCTGAAATCAATGTGGTCTTGAAACCTAGCCATCTTGACTAAGAAGGAGGATTTCCTAGATAGTATAAGCTTTGGCGATTGCCTCATGGGTGATTCCAAGTTTGAGAGGTCAGGGATTAGATCTTCTAGAGAGAAAAAGGGGATTTCTATAGAGAATGAAAAAGATTTCCTGCATAGTACATGTCTTACTCAAATTCAGTAGCCCATAATGTGTTTTCTCTGTAGGAGGAATACAAACCATAGGGTATGACTATGTAGGATTTTTTTTTGAAGGTTAGGAATCCTCCCAAATGTCAAAGTGTTTTACCGATAGCAGCCCCAAATTCAATTCTTTTCCGAGGGGAGCTGAGTGCTTATGTGTTTCTGAATATGGGTCCCTTTCAGTCCTTTGTATATTCTGCACTTTTTGTGGAATGAAAGAAAAGCTGTCCCATTCATCATATACATTACTACTTCGAATATGTCTGTGTGAAGGAATCCCTGTGAGAGCCTGATGTTATATAGTTAGAAATTTTCTGTGAGTAACTCCATGTCAGAATAAAGAGAGAGAAAGACCTTTTCCCCTCCAGGGTCAGACTATCTGTATGAATCCAGAACTCTCTAATAGAGAGATACTGGGCCACAGTCACACATTAATCTAGCTAGTTAGTATTCATACGTTCCTGTAGGATTTTTCCTAATATCCCTTTCTAAAAGGCTCAGAAATGAGGGGTTATATTAAAAAGCAACATGCTGCTGTCTGAAAATTGGAAGTCATCATAATTCTCTACCACACAAAGTACATATACTTACAAAGACTTGAGTTTGACTAGATAGTCAAATTGGTCTGCTTTGATTTTCTGTATTGGGTTATAGGAAAGGTTCCTGTTAAGTTAACAGTGATAAGTTAGTACATAAAAAAGGATTCATTGGCTTTTTGTAAAATTTAAATTGTGGCCCTAACCAAGATAGATAAAGAGATGTCAGAGGCTTAAACTAGATTGGGCTGTACATGAAGTCAGTTGTCTCTATTTTATGACTTAAGGGTCATGATGCAGGAAAGCCCTGAAATAATCACAGTGATTCTGTGACTTTTTAATTGATCCTATTTATAATTAATTGATTTTATCCTGTACCTGCCTAAGTCATGAGTCTTTGTCTCTAAACTTAATTCAGAAATTTAGTTAGTCTGTAATGAGTTAAATTTAGAAATCCAGTTCTCCTGTTATTTACTCTTTTATTCTCGTGTCAAGGAAATCTGTTACTCTTGAAGGATGCAAGTAGATACCAGAGAGTCTTGTCTAGTATCTTTACACCACCAGGCTATCCTTCAAGGATGTCCGTTATATTTTCCAAAGATGTCTGGTTTGCTCTCTGTACCTGCAGATGCATCTGGATTCAAACAATGAACATTTCTTAATCACCTGAGGGAAGGAGGGGTTGTTACTTACCCTTATTCCCAATTTCCATCCAACCATATTTTCTCACCTCTATGACGCTAGCCTTACCACTTCCTGTACTCCCCCAAACTATAAAAATGCTGTTAACCCCATAACTGGGTCTTAGCTTTGCTGGGGAAACTGAGATCTGAGTTTCTGGTAAATTGACACTTTAATAATAAATTGATCATGCTTAGAACTTTGTGCTTCAGTCTCCTTTAAATTTTTAAAATTGTTATACCCCCCAATAGCTCTCCTACCTAAGGTGCTAAAGTGCCCAGAATTTCAGTTTTGTATATATCTTTGCATTAAGCATTATCTTCTCTTTGCATTTTTCTTTTAAGATACAGAGAGTTCTAGAGTGAAAGCAAACGGTCATTAACATTCTAGTATAAATTAGGTTAACCACTCATTTTCTTCTAGGACTAGAGGAATATTAGGCAGCAAGAAAGAATTGGGTAGGTGGAAGGATAGCCTCCTTTCCATTTTTATCTAGCTTAAACACAATATAAAGCAATCACTTAATAAAAAGATGAGTTTATCAAATCATACACAAGAATTTTTTTGTCAAAACATATATATCAAAGAATAGTAACATCCTAGATATTTTTTAGTTATGAAGATTAAGGAAATTATTCGTTTAGCTAGAACAATACTTCCCTTAAAGCAAAAGTGTAGTTTAATTTAAAGGTTGTAAAATTTTTGGGAAAAATGCATGCTCTTAAGAGCTATTGATCCACAATGGGAGTTTCTCTAGGGGAGTGTTGGAGACTCACCAGTCAGACTTTGAAAGTACAGGTAGGAGGAGGGATGGTGATGAAGGAGAAGCAGCCCTACAGTTGAGTCAGGAGACCCAGGTCCCAGTGCTATCTCTTACAAGTTGTGTGACCGTAGTCAAGTTAGCTATGCTCTCTGAGCATGTCCTCATGTACAAAATGAGAAGGAGGCTGAACTAGAAGATGACACCAGGTGTCAGTGTCTGGTCTGAGACCCAGAAGAAATGAGGATGATCTCCAATGAGCAGAGAAGCTCATCTTAAGGAGGCATGATCAGGAGGTCATAGATTTAGACCTGGAAGGGACCTCAAAGATCATCTAATTGGACCCCTCTATTTTATAAATGAAGAAACGGAGCCCTAAACTGGGAGAGGCAACCTGTCTAGGGCAGTTCAGGAAACCTCTCTGCAGGAGGGGCTTTTGTTAGGGATGTTTTACATTCGGGATGTCATTCCTGTCCTGAGTGGCCCATGTGGGGAAAAAAAAGAAGCAGCAGAATTAAATCAATTTCTGCTAGACCTTACAGTTGGGAGAGCTCCTTCAGGTCCTTAAACAGGTAAGGAGGAAGAACTTCAATCTTGTTACTTGCTAAGTCCCTAAGAAGAAATAACCCCAAATACATCATGTTATTTGCAAGACTTCGTTCATTTCATTGACATTTATTAGGTAAGTATATATACTGGTGAGTAAAACTAAATAGAAAAGGTCTAAAATTCAAAAGATGTAGAGTTAGCAAGGAAGCAATATTTATAGAATACATTTCATATAACTATTTTCCCAAGACAAATTATTTTTGGGGGCAGGGGAAATGGGGGGAAGTATTTGATAAAATTTATTTCTGATTCTCTTAGCTTTTAACACACATATGTCACTGTCCTAATTTTGGGATGTGGACATTAAACAAAGGGTATGTATGATCCTTCATTTATATACTAAACAGGCTTTTTTGCCTTTGGATTTGATTCTGGGGAAAACACTAATTCCCAAAGTGCACATGGTAGTACATTTAAAAAATGCTTCTTGAATACATACATACATACATATATATGTATATATATATGTTGTAGTGGGGATTCTTTTTTAGGTATGGATAGCATTCTATGGTTGGTATGGATTGGATTCTATGGTTGCTAAAGTTCCTTCTAATCCTAAAATTATGTGATTCTGTAAATCATTTCTAGCTACGAGATTCTTAGTTCTAAACTTCTACCCCAGTATCCTCATACATCTAGACATTCATTATATTACCTGATGATGCAAACAGAAAGCTGGGCTGTCTATTATGCTGTGGGCTTCTAGAATTCCTTTGTCTTTGGCAAAAGGAAGAAACTAGAGGGAGGGGACTGTTTTGCTGGCTGAACCCCTTGAGAAACAGGGGTGGGATAGAGCTTAATAACTCTTGGAGATCAATCTTTTCTTGGTCCTTTTCTTTTTCCATACTTTCACCTTTGGCACTCTATTCATTTACTCGATGCAAATGTCTCTAAAATCACTATCTCCAGTCCTGACCTCTCTTCTGACTTCCAGACTTGCATCTCCATCTTCCTTCATATTAAAATGCTAAGTTCTAAACTTATTTTCTATTTTTTCAATGAATAAGCATCCTCTTCCTTCTTGCCTCCCACTGACCACTACTAACAACAAATCTACATAATCAAGCAAAGCAAATTCCTGCCTTGGCCATGTCCAAAATGTCTCATTTTGCAATGAGTTCATCACCTGTCAGAAGATAGACCAAATTTTATTAGTTATATGGAGTTTTTTATTATCATTGCCTTGATCAGAATTCTCAAGTCTTTCAAGGTTATTTTTCTTTATGATATTATAATTGTATAAGTTGTTTTCCTAGATCTGATAAGCTTATTATCTTTCCCTTAAACATGCTTCTCCTTATAACATCACTTTTTTTACCTTAGGGCATGATCATTCAACATAACTCTCATGTTCAAAACTTTAGAGGTTAACTTTGGTTTTCCTTTTTTCCCCTTATTTTTCATATCCAATTCACTATACCAAGCCCTGACAATTCCACCTTTCATGACTTCTTCATGCCTTACATTGCCACCATTCTAGCATAGGCTTTCCTTCTTTGTTTAATAGTCTCCCAAAACTATTATAATAACCTTTGAACAAGTTTTCTTTATCTATCTTCCCTTTTATTCTAAACTCTGAGGGAGAGACAGCTCTTATCACTGCCAAAGCTAACTCCTTTACTTGTGCCATTAATCCTAACCCCAGTCTTCATATACATCAAATATGCTTTAGAAGTTTCTCAGTCATCAATTTCTCCTTCCCTCCCTCTTCCCCTCCACCCCACTCCATATTCAGTCTTTCTTTGCATACTTGTTCCTTTGCTGCTGCTTATAACAGACACCTTCATCTCCATTCTTTTCTTTTCTCTTCTTTTCCCTTTCCTTTCCTGTCCTGTCCTGTCCTGTCCTGTCCTGTCCTGTCCTGTCCTTTCCTTAGCAATTGGGGTTAAGTAACTTGCTCAAGGTTACATGGCTAGTCATTATTTATGTGGGGGTGCTCATTTTCTGAGGCCGGTCTCGGGTCATCCCAACTCCGAGGCCGGTGCTCTTACTCACTGCGCCACCTAGCCTCCCCCATTCTTTTTTTTAAAAGAAAATAAAGAACTTTTATTTAAGAAGCAGTGTATATGTTGGGGAAAAATTATGGTGAGGATAGAGGGATAAAGTGATTAGTGGGAGGAGGCCATGATGCTGGATACTATATCAAAGTCCATCTTCTTCCCAGTATTCTTGGGCTGGATATTTTCTTCTTGATTGCAGGTGAAGACCTGTCCAGCCTTGTTGGCATTCCAAAAATATTGGGCCATCCCTACCTTTAGCTGGTCTCTCAGGATTTCTACAAGCAGCCACTGGTCAAATGTGGATGTGTAATGCTTACAACATGGAAGATAAGTTTTCAGATGGTGTCATCAAAAACTGATACTACCCAAGAGATCCATTATCTCACTTAGAAATGACAGATCTCTGTTGGGTCTCCAAGATACATTATCTGCAAGATGGGCTACTTTTCTTGGTGGACCTGGACCATCATGTACTTTCACAGGATGATCATTAACTTCCATGGGTTTACAACTCCCAGATTTATATAGATAGCCCTTATCTTTGCCTTCTAAACATCTCCACCTGAATGTTCCATTAACAAACTCATGATGTACAAAATGTAACATCATTTTCCTTCTCCCTCTACCTATCCCAAATCCAAACTTCCTTATTTTCATAAGAGTAAAAGTACCTTCTCAATAATACACATTTGTAACTTTAAATTCATCTTCAACCCTTGTCTCTCTTATTCCCCATATTCAACCATTTGCTACCTCTTCAACTTTTCAAATGCTTATCCTTTTCTGTACTTACATGGCCACCCCTCTATTTAAGATCATTATCACCATCTTCTCTTTCCTTGTCTATTGCAGTAGATTCCTAGGCTGTGTTCAAGTGAGGAATGTGAATTGCTGTGGGTCTCTTGGTGGGAAAGAGATATTGATTTGTCTCTATTTCAGTTGACAGGGAGCTTTGAGAACATGATATAGGTGTGGTTTCTGTCTCCATTGTATCTATTCTAGCTTGTGTTGAGGTGAGGGATTATTGGAGAGGATTTGTCCTTCTGAGCTTTGAAAGGTTGGAAAGATGAGCTATCAGAAATTCAGGAACTGGAAACCATACAGGTGTTTGCTGGCAGCCCTGAGGAGTGTTCTGCTTGACTCAGCACAGCCATGGATCAAGCTAGTAGCCTAGACTTCATGTCCTGCAACAAGGGAACAACTTGTCTATCAGCTATGCCTCCTTTGGAAGTAAACTTAATGGGCTGAATGCTTTGTAGCAACAACCTTAGGTTTGGACTCACGCTCCCATGGACTGAGGTAGTATAGGAAAAAATATATCCCAGTTAGCAGATGTTTTATACTTCATGTCTGCCTTTGTGTTTTCAGCAAATATCCCTTTGTAAAAGCTAATAAAGTTTAATTTGTCAAATCGAGAGTCAGGCACTAATCACTGGGTCAGTCATTGATTAAGGAAGGATATTAACTTTAAGTGTCAATAGCTATTAAGATAGAATAGAATTGAATAGATATTAAGGACAAAATGGGACCTCAAGCCAAAAACTTTGGAAAGATACCCATAACCCCTTAAGAATAACCCGAGAACACTGAAGGAGGAATATAGCTACCCTTCTGGGGACCTGATTCATGAATGTGAGTGAGAGCTGGCTAAGTGTTCCTAGAGTATGTAAATGTGTATATATATGTGTATACATATACTCACACACCCACATACCCCCCCCCCCCAAATATATGCTACAGCTGAATTAAGGAATGAATGAAATAAGTTTCAGATCCTTCTTAGCAGGATAGGATTGAAGTTTCATACCACTCACCATTAACCTCCAAGGATAAAAAAAAAAAAAAGCCTTTTCCTTTCTAAGTTTGCCAATAAGAAGAATAGGCTTATGGGATTATTGGGTCATAGATCTACACTAGATGAGACCTCAGAGACCATCCAATCCCTTCATTTTACAGATAAAGAACTGAAGTTAGGAAAAATTAATGGACTGGTCTAAGGTCATCTCTTTCCAGAAAAAATGTCTCACTAAATAACTAAATTCACAGTCTGGAGAGCGATGGGCCTGTGATTATATCATGGGTTTTCTTGCTGCATGGTGGGGGGGAGGGGGGGATCTCAGGAGACAGAAATCAGTAAAAAAAGAAAGGCATTATTAAATTTTAACAGAGAGGACAGTTTAAGGGAATTTTCTCTGACAAAAAGACACATACCCCAATATATTTTGTAACTTTTTTTCCTGTAAATGCTTTAATTATACCTAGCAAAATGAATTATGAAATAAATGTTATAACTTATTTTTATGCTTAGTGTGTGGAGAGATGGATACCATGGACTGTACACATCCCTAAAATGCTGTAAAAACTTTAAAATCTTTAAAATAACCTCTAATTTTTTTTAAAGTCACCCCACTCCCTACCCCTCAATTTTACCCCAGACTTACAGTTCATCTAGTTTCTGAAGAGGGGCAAAGCTATTTTCGTTTAAGTGGTTGATTTCATTTTTCCTCATTACCCTGAAAGAATAAAGAACAAAAATATTCTTTAGCCTCTTGACACCACTGCTACCACGAGATAAATGAGTGACAACAATTTATCAGAAAAAGCAAAGATATTGTGTCTATGAATTCATCTCATTGAGTTTTTTGGAGTGAGGTATCTTAGAGATACAGGAAGAACAAATGAATTCATTTTAACCTGGGTTGTCCAAAAGTTCACAAATGGAATAAAAGAGCAACAATGTCATGGGAGAGAGATTTGCAATGTAAACAATGAAAACCTCTCTTGTGAAACTACAGAATAGTTGGCATTGGCATTTTGGGGAGCTGCCTCATCTGTGGGTCATCATGTATGCTTTACACAGTATTTTGCTCATGGTAAATACTTATGGGTTTTTAATTTGATTTGGCTTACTACTCTGCCTCTGTTTAAGAAAGTCTGTTTTTTGTCCCAAGTTGGAACAATTCAGTAAGCTCCCACTTTGAGACCCTCAAAGGCAACTGGAATTAAAATTAGCACCTTAGCAATTTCCCTTTTCCTACCTAGCTAAAATATATAAAAGACAGCCTTGCACAGAGTTTCAGAAGGTTTCCAAGGCCAAAAATGTAATCACTAGCCTATAAATTTGTACATTCCCCTACTTATCAGGCACTAAATCCAATCCTCTTCCATCTTCTTTTTTGACCATCCCAGTATCACTGCTCTAAGAAAACTCAAGCACATGCCTGGAGGAAACATTTAAATGACCTTTGACAAATAAAATAATTAAAAAGGAACACATTCAAGGACATATAATAGAAATGTAGAATTTATCCAGTATCTTTTAGGCCAGCTGCCTGATTTCTTGTAGGATAAATCTGATAGATATGTGCTTCGCATGATTAAATTAAAGGAGATTATATGCTAAGTTTCACCTTCTCCATCAAGCATTTTATGTGTCTCATTGTCACTAGGTAACAACAGTAGGACTGAAACCCTCAGAGTGTAACGGGTATGAATATATTGAAGTATATAGACTAGAGTAGAAGCAGTATAAGGAACACTATTGGGCCACAAGAATCCTATATTTTTTGGGACAGAGAAATAGGTAAGAAACTTTTCAATCTGAAGGAAAGCCCCCACGGATGCTAACATGTTTTACAAATAAACCTTATCCTCCAGGAAAGCCTTTCAGATCACAGATACCCTAGAGACACAGGAAAATCAGACTTCACAGTACCCTAAGATGTTATAGTATCATTTTGGTGACTCTTGCATATTGTGATTCTTTCGTTGTACAGACCTTAAACTTGATCATTTTCACTTATCCTCTGTTTTAAAGAAGTTTTAACTGGGAGGTAACATCTGTCAATAATTTTCATGCATTTGCTTGCATTAGCTTCTTTTAGCAAATAAAATTCATTTTGATTGTAATACTTACAAAACAGTTAAAGTACTGCAGGAAATGAAAGTCATGTTTCTTAAATTGTGGATATGGTTGCCTTCAAAGTCTCTGTAAGATAAAAAAATACCCAAACTTTTTTATTGACAAAAATAAATGTGGTTAAGATTTCATAACTGATGTATTTTTCTATCTTTTCATGTATGTATGACTCAGAGCTAAGAGGATAGTCTTCATATTGGGACAGAAGGAAACTGTACATTCTTGTTTTTTATAGTCATTTAGTCAATAAACATTTCTTAAGCACTTACTATGTGTGAGACCTTGTGCTAAGTGCTGATACAAACACAAATAAAAACAAAGACATTACATGCCCTCAAGGAGCCTACAGTCTATTAGATTATAAAACAACATCCAAAAGGAAGCTAAAAAAACTTCCTCTTTAAATTGAGGTCCTGGAGCCCTTGGCCCTGCCCTCCAATCAGAGGGGCAGAGGGGATTGATGAGATGTCAGTACCAATAAGATTCAATCTTATAGCATAATGAGATTTCCCAATGAGGGTTCCCTGGGGAAGAGTTCCAAAGAAGTCCAAAGGTAATATAGCTGGTGGGGAATATGGAGAAAAACTACTATAACTTCTTGTCCTATACTATCCTTGTATGTTGTACTATAACCTCTAATAATAAAAGGTCATTCATCTTTCTCCTACTCTGTATTCTCTTACATTTTTTGAATGGACAACATGATATAGAGGAAAGATACAGAAGTATTAAAAATAAGAAATCATCAGAAAGAATGGGAAATATTATGACTATCCATTATATATTGGTTTAATATATTTTAATAATGAACAGTATTAAATACTAGCACAGAATTTGTAGTTGAATTTTATTGAATTCACTTTATGGTGTTAGGTGTTAATCATGCCATAAAGATAAATTTAGGTTACTGGCTAACACACAATACCGAGAGTTTGTTATTAGTTCTTAGCAGAGTTGCATTGTGGTTATTGTTGGATAGTCAGCAAGATCCCGCCTCTAACACCTACTAGTTATGTGATCACACATAGCTCAACTCAACCTTTGTCACCCCCAATGTCTTCCATCTGTGAAATGGGGACAATAATATATGTAAAGCAATCTACAAACTTTAGTCTAATTGAGGTTTTTAGATCATTAATTTTCTAGTTTTTTATTTGTTTGCCCAATTTATTAATTTGTTTTTTCTTTCTTTGATTAGTGAAAGTGTTTAGAAATATATATTTTGTCATAAGGACTGTTTTGGGTACATCCAAAAAGTTTTGGTGTGCAGTCTTATTGTTGTCATTTTTTTTCTTTACAAAAATCTCTGTTATTTGGAATTGAATACTGTAAACTAAAAATAAACAAACAAATTAATTTTTAAAAATGAGAAAGGCAAAAAAAAAACTCTGTTGTTTTTCTGACCCACAATTTCTTAAAGGAGTACATTACTTATAGCTTTACTTTTAATTTTTTTTAAATGGCTCTTTACTGAACAGAATTTTTTATGTATATTTAATTTACTATTTCAGCTTTTTTGAATATATGAGGTTTTAATGCCCCAGTTCATGGTCAGTTTTTATAATGGTGCCATACAATGTTGACAAATATGTATACACTTTTCCATTCCCACATAGTAATCACCAGAGATCTTTTCTAAAAGTTCCATTCATTTTCTTAGCTATTTTTGGTTTTATATTTGTAATATGTCTGAATGGGGTATCTTGAAATCCCCATTGTATATTTCTTCTTGTAAATTAACTTTAAGAATTTTATAAGCTATGCTAGTATGTTAAGTATTGATATTGATATATTTATCATTATATAGTTTCCCTTTTTATCTCTTTTAATCAAGTTAATTTTTGCTGTTGCTTTATCTAAGATCATGATTGCTACACCAGCTTTATTGAGCTCATATGAAGCATAACAGATTTGCTCTAGTCCAATATTTAAGCCCTGTATGAATCTTTATGCTTTAAGTATATTTCTTTTTAATATATATATATGTATATATATAGTTGGATTCCCCTTTATAATCAATTCTACTTTTCTCTTCTACTTTATGGATAAATTTATCCCTTTTATATTTGCAAGAATGATTATTTTGTATTTCCCTCTACTCTATATTTATATATTTTTTTCTTTTTTGCCCCCTTCTCCTCCCCTTTACCAAGAAAAGGAGGGCATTGAGAAGAGTTTTCTAGCATACTAGCATCTATGCTTGACTTATTTGTTTCTGTCGTCCTGTTCCTCTTCTCTTCCTCTTGCCCATATCCCAAAGGCAGGTTCTTTCTTTCCTGTTAAACCCCTCTTCACTATCTACCCTCCTAGGTTGTAGTTTGTTTCATAACTACTCTCTCCCTCTTATTTACCCATTTCCAGTTATGCCCTATTTTCCTGTAGAGTTGAATTTTTTCTATACAAAACTCTTCTCTGTGTTCCACCCTCATTTAACTGGTTTAGATGCAAGTGAGGTTTAAATGATGCATGATCTCTGAACCTTCCCTCCTTATTTGTAATGTCTTTTTCTTGACCACTTGATTTTTATGATAGTAAATATTCCCCTTATTTTCTAATGTATATCTTTTTCTTTCTTCTAATCAATAATACTACTATGTGTCCCTCTATCTTATTTAACTCCATTTGTAATATTTGAAGATATTAGGGTCTGAAAGGGCAGTTGTTTCTTCTTATAATATTGTTACAGTATTAATTGTTTTCCTGATTTTGTTCACTTCATTTATAAATTCATACAAATCATAATTTCTTACGGCACAATATTTACATATCACAACTTGTTCAGCCATTTCACAATTGATGGGCAACTCATTAGATTCCCATTCTTTGTTACTGCAAAAAAAGCTACAAATACTTTTGTTCATCCTTATTTAGAATTTATGTTTAGGGCTAACTCCTCCCTTAACCTGCCCTCTTTCTAGCTTCCTTTCTCCATTTTTTCCTTTTCTTCCTATCCTTATTGAAATATATTTCTGTACCCAACTATGTGTATATCTGTGTGTATTCCCTGCTCTGACCAGTTCAGAGAAAGAGGTTCAAGTTTCAGCAGCTCCCCTTTCACTCACACGTGTAACACTCACTTAATTTCTACTTGAACACTTTGATAATGTAAGATAAACCTTTCCTTCCCCATCCCCAAAGGTATGCCTCTTCCCTTCCTTTTCTGTTCTTTCAAAAGCATCAAGACATCATTAAACCCATTCCCAGGCCTTCTAATTAGATTCCCCCTATGACCAGTGATGATGGTAGGATTCAGAGGGAACACATGTATCATCTCCCAATACTAGAATGTTCAGTATACCTTTGGCTCTACTCTTTTACCTCTGGGCATTTTATCTGGCTGTCCTCCATACCTGGAATACCTTCCCTCCTCAGTTCTGCTTGCTGACTTCTATGGCTTCCTTTAAGTTCCGATTAAATTCCCATCTTTTACAGGAAGCTTTTCCCAACCCTTCTTAATTCTAGTGCCTTCCCTCTGTTAATTATTTTCTATTTATCTTGTATATAGATTGTTTTTATATATTTGTGTCTCCCCCATTAATTAAATTGTAAGCCCCTTGAGAGCAGAGTATCACAGTGCTTGGCACATAAAAGGCACTTACCAAATGTCTTCTGATAGATTATTCCTTTTTACTACTGTTTACCTTTTTTAGGTTTCTCTTGACTCTTGTGTTTGAACTTCAAGGTCTCTACATAGTTCTAGTCTTTTCATCAGAAATGCTTAGAAATTATCTATTTCATTAAAGATCTATTCCCTCCTGGCTTCTCAGTACTTAATTTTTTTTTTTTACCCTCCTTACAGTCATTTTTCTTTGACTTGGAAGCTCTGGATTTTGGCAATAATGTTCTTGGAAATTTTCATTTGGGGGTTTCTTTCAGGAGGTGACCAGTGGATTCTTTGTTTCTAC
Organism: Gymnobelideus leadbeateri; assembly: GCA_011680675.1. NCBI lineage: Eukaryota > Metazoa > Chordata > Mammalia > Diprotodontia > Petauridae > Gymnobelideus > Gymnobelideus leadbeateri. The sequence continues at coordinate 17,502 of WOXC01004189.1, read as the reverse complement.
TTTGTCCTATGGTTCTACGAGATCCGGGTAGTTTTGAAGATTTCTTGAAATATGATGTCTGCATTCTTTGTTGTTGCTGTTGCTCATGGCTTTCAAGCATTGTTTGTTAATTTTTCCCCCTTGTTGTTTTCCAGGTCAGTTGTTTTTGCTATGAGATATCTTACAGTTTCTTCCATTTTTTCAATATTTTGTTCTAATGTTTCTTGTTGATTCATAGTTATTGGCTTTTATTTGGATCATTCTAATTTTTAAGGAGTTTGTTGTTGGTAAGGATTTTTGTTTTGTTTTTTTTTTAAACCTCTTGTGCCATGCTATTAAGTCCTTTTCCAATTATTTCTTCCTTAGCTCCAATTTAGTATTTTCCCCCATGCTCTTATTTCATTCACATATATGTACATATATACTTTTTTAATTTAGAAAAAGAAACCAAACTCTTGCTTCCTCTGTTCCAGGAATTCTAATTGAATTTGTACCTGTACCTGAGCTACGGGTTTGTGGTGTGGTTGGTTTTTTTTTTTTTGCTTTGCTTGTAGATTTTTTTTTTTTAAAGCAATTGGGGTTAAGTAACTTGCTCAAGGTTACACGGCTAGTTATTATTTGTGTGTGGGTGCTCATTTTCTGAGGCCGGATTCGATCCCGGGTCATCCCAACTCCGAGGCCGGCGCTCTTACTGTGCCACCTAGCCACCCTGCTTGTAGATGTTTTAAAAAGTCATTCTCTTCTTCTGGGTTTATGTGTTGAGTATCCCTATCACTATAATAGCTTTTTTTCTGGTGGAATTCTTTGTTCCTTCTTTCAGTTACTTCCTGACTTCAGACGATTGTAGAGCAGGCTTTTGCACTTCAGGAGGGAAGGTCTAGGCTGACCTTATTACTGCTTTCTTGGCGATATTAAGGATCAAGATCTCAGCCAAAGGTTACTTTCCACTTAGAAAGACAAGTGAAAATGACTTTTATCCAGAACCCTTGTAGAAATGGAATGAATAATGAGTTTACTAATCACTTTGATTTGCTTGAACTCCCTTTTTATACAAGAGAGGCTGAAATAACTTGGGAATGAAAATCAGCCAATCAGGAGGCAGAATGTGTGTTTTTTGAGTTTGACATACCAGTGATCCTTTGCAGTGTCCATTGTGTGAACCCAGAACAACTTTGCAGTGCCAGCAACCATAGAACCAGCTCAAATGGATTCATACCAGCCCCAAGCGGACAGAGCTTGCACAAACATCCTGGTTCCAGGTAATTGTCACTCCTATTCTCTTCTTTTTGTTGTAAAACCACATAAACCACTTCCTAATCTCCCCTCTCCCCCAGTCTTTGGAATAGAAAACTAGGTTCTAACTGTTCCCCATGTGCACAGGTGCTGTACTCACCTAGTAAATGCTTCCAGGTTTTGTACTTGAACTGTGCCTCTGTTCTCTCTTTTTAGATGGACACTATACCTCAATCAATGATTCTGCCACAATTAATTACCCTAAAAGAGCATTTACCTCTAGACTACAAATATCTGATGTATAATAGATACAATTCTAATCCCAGTATCTCTCTTAAAGAACCATCCAGTCATAGCTCTCCTATTCCACACAAAGGAGGAAATTTTAGTGTTTCTTGGAGATGTGAAATGAGGTATTCCAATTCATAACTATTTTGCAACATGGACTTCTCCAGGTCCTTGTGGAACAGTGAAAACTTTTATATTCTTTTAATTCCTTTCACCACAACAACTCTCAGAATCTCCTTAACCCTATATCAGGTAAGAAGGGCCAACAAACATATAGCTGCTGCAGTAGCCTCCTGAGTAGCCTAAACTCGAGACCCAACCTCCTCTTGTTACTGTCCCCAACCATAGTGGCTAGAATTGTACTGTAGCAATAAATCAGGTGACTGGAGTGGCCAACTTCCAGCAGGAGTGGGAGAATATGGGGGAATAGAACTAAAAGTGCCTCTCGCTCCATCAAGTTAGCCTTGAAAAAATTACTGACATCTCTAGTCACCAGAACCAATAGAAATCTCATCCAATTCCTTGGGTTATGTACTCTCCAGTGGATATCAGTGCCCACTAGAGAGATTTTGTGACAGGACTAGGACCAAAGGCTGTGGGAAAGATTGACTTCTAATCAATTGAACTAGTGCCAGTCATCTTAGATGTAAACTGAGCCCATAAATTGCTGGATTCTTCAAGAGTACCAGTTTGAGCTCAACTTGAGTGATTTGAAATTTATTCCTCTGGTGACAGATAGCTGAGGGTGTTTGACTTACTTGTTAAGAGCTGCAAGAGAGGCTAATGGGTGCAGAGTCCTTAGAGAATCTACATTTGTTGCCTGGTTTTGATACATTCCCACCCCCCAAACCTCGAAGCCATTTTTGAGCTTCTCTTGCTTAGTGGTTTTCAAGTGCTTCCAGTGAGGTGGGGAGAGGAATAGTATCTTTGGCTACTTAATTGCCCTGCTGAGTTGCCAGGTGTCTGTCCCTGAGCACACAGTTCCTTATTCTGTTGTAGTTATTCTTCCCTGGTCTTAGGTGAATGACTATCAAAAGACAGAACGGACTAGGCTATGACCTTGGGAGCTTTGAAAAGTCAGAAGAGTCATCAGACACTTCATCAAGGAAGGAAGGAAGCAGAATCTACTGGAGTCAGTAATGGCAGCTGAATCTGGTAGGCAGAACCACACACAAGGGAGGACTGGCTTCACCCAGCCCAGCAGTGAATGAACCAGGGAACCAAGACACTCTCACAAGGAGCTAGCAGAGTTGACTGATGGAGCAATTACTCCATTGGTTAGGTAGTACCCAAAGGAGAACTTGGTGGGAACTGCTCCATGGGGAAAAAAAAAGCCCTCTAGCGCCTGGAGTCTCAATGTAATCTTGGTCCCACTTATTCCCTATATACATGTTCCAGTACTTTTTGATTTCGGCCCCTCATTTTGGAGGGAATTTTTTCCTAACTTCTGTCCATTACACTTTCTCAGTAAATATTCCTTTTGTAAGAGGTAATTTATATCAACTAGTTGATTAATATTGGGGGGAGTTTGATATTGGAGAGCACATCACATGAGGGACTTGTGAAAGATAATACCAGAATACTATAAATTCTTAGGGTTACCCTGAGGACCCTGGCAGGAAAAGCAGTCAACTGCCCTATAGTGCAAAAGAATGAGCCCACTATACAAATTAAATTTGTAAGAGAATTTTATGATCTTTCTCACCCTGAAATTCTTTGTTTGAATGTGTATGTGTATATATGTGTATGTATATATACACACACACACACATATATATATACATATATAGACACACACATTTTGTTTATATATATACATACATATATACACACACACATACACACATTTTGTTTATACCTTCACTGGGATTGTTTCTGATGCTAGAACTAGAGGACCTAGAACCCATGCTTTCTGTTGATGAAGTATTCGGTATTTCTTGGTTAAAACATTCTTTGGTTTGTAAAACATGCTGAAATGCAGTTTTTGTGAGAATATGCAACTCGGTGACATCACTCCTGATTCAGAAGTATTTAGACTTTATTTAATAAAGACAATGTCATGTTTTTCCCCCATGCATAGGCTTTGTTTGTTGTTGTTTTTTTCTTGTTAGGATTGCTAAGTTACTAATCACTGAACCAAAATGATTTGTTGTCCTCTCATAAATTCCTTATGCATCTTATCTACTGAGTTAAGATTGAGTTTTGACATTCTTCATCTGACTTTGAATGCATTTCAGTGTTTTCCACCCTACTCTTCCAAGTTGCTTTCATCTGCTGGATAAATGTATTGGTTTACTGAAATAAATGTTTAGAAAACTGTAACAATAAATTTTTAGCAGTGTTTGGAACAATTAGAAAACAAAATAAACATGCTGAAAGGGGAAGGAAAGAATCATCTCCTAATCACTTAAGATAGCCACCAGCCTAATTCAGTAACTCATTACCTTTCACTTGGACTATTATAACAGCCTTCTAATATATTTTTATTGTCTTGGCTTTCTGTCCATGCTAATCCATCTTCTACACAGCAGCCAAAGTGATTTTCCTAAAGTGCAGGTCTGACCTTGTCAACCCTGCCCCCCTCCCCCCACTCTATAAAATGCCTTGCCTCTATATTACTTTTAGCATTGAATAAAAATTCCTTTATTTGGCACTTAAGGCTTTTTGCAACTTGACTCCTTTCTATCTCTTTGGTCCTTTTACATGACTCCTTCCCATGCACTTTGCAATTCAGCCACACTGGCCTACTTGCTGTAACTTATACACAGTGCTGTATCTACAATCTTTCCTGCCTTTGCCCTGGCCATTCCTCAGGTCTGAAATGTTTTCCCTCCTCATTGCCTCTTCTTAAATTCAATCCCTGGCTTCTTTCAAGATTCAGCTCAAATGCAACCTTCTGCAAGAGGCCTTTCTTAGTCCCTCAGCTGCTAGTGCCTATCTTATGAATGTGCTTTCCATCTATTCTATGTATCTTGCATGCATATTGTATATTGATATTTATGTTTTCCATTAAAGGTAAGCTTCTTGATGGCAAGTATTGTTTTTGCTTTTCTATCCCTAGCACTGAGCACAAGGAAGCACTTAGTGATTATTTGATTGATAAAGTGGTAAAAAGGGCTAACTCAACAGCAGGCTGCATATTAGAAATAGTGTCCAGTTACTAGAAGTAATAGTCCCATTGCATCCTATACTAATAAAAGTTCTATCCAGAGAATTCTATTTCTTGTTACCACATTATCCGAAGGAAGTTAAGCTAGAGTTAATTTAGAGGAGGATGGCTAGACATTTGTTACAAACTTATAGTCTCCAACTTCACAGATTCAAAGAATTTCCATGTGGTCATGTGATTCTACCTACACAGCAGAAATAATCCTTTTAATCTTAAAAGGTCATCCAATCTTTGCTTGAAGATTTCTGGTGAGGTGAAAGCCACTACCTTCCTGATGTAGTCCAAAACACTTTGGTACAATTTTAATTGCTAGAAATTTTTCCTTATATTTTAGTATGCCAAATGGTTCAGTGATCTCACCGATACATTCTGACCAATGACATAGATCGAAGCCATCTATGCTTGCCCATCTTGTGCATCTCTTGACTATGTCTTCCATGAGTTTGCTGAAGGATTCTACCCAATGTCCTGGAAGACCTCTTCAAATTCTCTTGACATTATATATATGCCAGTAGAGCTTGCTATGGACTATTGGTCCCCCACTCTTGCTACATAACTGAACCATCTGTTTTCTAGTCATATACTTCTTTGATGACATCCTTTAAGCTACATTTCACTCATAATTTCTAATTTGTAATGTCTTACAATCTGTTTATACTCATAATACACCTTTCCTTCACTGCTCTGTTAGAAGGTACTTAGAATCTGTAATATTCTATTAACTCATAGATGTGTATAACCGTCAAAAGAATATTGGTGTTAACAAGATGAAGCTCTGTTTCAGGGAGAAGGTTGACTGTATTAAAATAACTCTGTAGTTTCTCAAATGCAATCCAGCCCCTTCCTCCTTTTTTTAATTATGGATTCAACTCATTTTCTGTTGCAGGCCTGCATTCAGCCCTGATGTGCATAGTTACGGATGAACTTTATAAGTTGTCTACCGGACTTCATATCAGAGTTTGACATTTTTAATATATTCAGCTTTTCTTTTGTGGATATATATTCAGCTTTTCTTTTGTGGATAGGTAGATTAAACTCCTTTGAGAGATTTATGGATCTCACTTTGGGGTCTCATGTCCCCGGGCTTGATGCAATTTGCACAGCCATTCACAAACACAAGCACTGGAAGGACTTTACTCTCTATAGGGCATCTCTTTTTGACATATTTTCTGCTGGATCTCTTCCATGACATAGGTGCCTGTGGTAGGACTATTTCTATAAAGGCTAAATCTGCATCTTTGCTACTTCCAACTACTACTATTAGTTCTGTCTTCTGAGCTCAGCACAAGTCATCTAATATCTCTTCAGCACACCAAATTTTCAGGTACATGTTTCTTCAGATTGTAGACAAGCTAATGCCAGAACTAAGGCTAATCAATCCCTCTATTTTGTACCCTTGCTTCTATTGCCTCTTGCTTCTTCCAGGAACTGCTCCAGGAGTCATCCCCTCTGAACAAGCCCATTGCCTGATGGGGACAACTAATGGTTCTAGTAGATGAGCCTTTAGCCTTATCTATATGGTGACCAGGGCACCAGCCACTTCTTGAAATCTTCCTACTATGGCCTTATACTCCAATTATCTTAACCCCACCAAAAACTAGGCATTCACTCTTAGTTCTCTAAATGCCTTGATAGGCAAGCCTTACCTCATGACGATCCAGTCCTTACCACATCTTGCAGTCTCTTCTCCATGTCCCTAGGCCAGTACCATTTCTATCTTTACCCTTCCCCATTCCCAACATTATTTTGTAAAAAATAAAAACACTCCCCCACCCCGGCAAAAAAACAAAAACAAAAAACCTGTCTTCCTTCATTAGAATGTAAGCTCCTTGAAGGCAGAGACTATCTTGTTTTAATATGGATCCCCAGAGTTTAGCATAGTGCCTGGCACTCCATCCATCCATCCATCTATCCTATCTCTTTTGAGGTGGTTTGGTGGATCCAGCCCATACTACTAGTATGAGTAGGGAAGGTAAATAGTCTAAACAAACATAATAAAAAGACTGAGGAATTAGGGAACCAGGCTGAATCACAGGGCCAACTTCCTGGCATTCAGCACCATAGTTACCTTACAGAGCACAGCTTCTTGCTCATTGCTACTTTTTGAATTTCATAATGCTGTAGACGTCCTGGTACAAATCTAGCCTATGCAAGTGGATAGATGATTTTCTTTCCCAGGTTTATTTTCTTTTATTTTCTAATTGTTTGAAGCACTACAAAAATTGTTGACAGATAAGATTTTTCCAGTCTCCATAACCTCTTCTATAATCTTCCATAATCTCTATATAGTTTTGTATGCTACTAACCACCCCTTCCTACTGCATACTTTCCCAAGGTGGTGATATGGAATTCTTGGTTTTCCTATCTCCCTAATGACTCCTTTTTTGTCTGTTTTGCGAATTACTCCTCTATTGATCTATTGTGTTCCGAAAGGGTTAGTCCTTGGCTCTATACAGCTAGGTGGCATGGTGCATTAGACCTGGAGTTGGGAACACCTTAGTTTTCCTGCTGTAAGCAGTTCTGTATGACCCTAGGTAAGTCATTTAACCTGTCAATCTCCATAACCTTGTTTTGGAGATCAAACAAGATAATGTAAAGTGCTTTGAAAATCCTAAATCACTACATAAATATTGTATATTATTATTATTGGTAATTATAGTTCTAGTAGTAGTCATAGTTATAATTGTAATAATCATCAGCTATCTCCTTGATAATCTCATTTATCCCTACTGTTATAAACTCTGTCTTTATGCATACAACTTCTTTATCTCCATTCTGGACTTTTCTGAGTTCTAGAACTACATCTCTGACTATAGAATGTCTTTACCTGTACATTCCATTGGTACCTCAAACGTAACATGATCCAAAATGAAGCTATTACCTTTCCCCAATTGTTTTTTTTCCTTTGTCTATGATATTCCTGTGCATTCTTTGAGATTATCTTTGACTCTTCCTTTCTTATTGCTAGCCTCCCTTCAGCTTCTTGTTGAATATCCTTGGGAAAGGAAGCATACAACATCCAAAAGCAGCCTATTCCATTGTTTTACAGTTCTTGTTGCTGGAAAAAAATCTTTATGTACCAGGGTAGAAATTAGACTACATGACTTCTAAGGTCTCTTTCAACTCTGTAATTTTATGGTAATGAAAGCTAAGAAATTCCAGTACTAGTCCTGCCTCTTTTTACCCTGGATAAAGGATCTTAAAGCCTCTGGTTCTTTGTGATGTCTGCTGTTATGAGGAAAAGATTGATTTTACAAGATATGTTCCCTAGAACCTGGTTACTTTCTCATTAGACTCTACACTTACAATTCTGATAACTGAGTACCTTCACTATTAAACCTTACAAATGTACTCTTCAAGTTGAATTAGTCTAGTTACTTTTTTTCCTAAAAAAACATTTTTTTACAACAGAAAGAACACTGGATTTAGAGGCAAAGTACCTCAATTCCAAACTTGATTCCTTCACTTATTACCTGAATGACATCAGGCAAATTAATGGGCTGTAGTTTCCTCACCTGTAAAATGAGGGGGGTTGAGATGGCCTTTGAGGTCCCTTCTTCCTCTAAAACCATGATCTTATGATATCCATGTGCATATTTACATTAAGAGAAAATGGCATATTTGGAACAGGTTGATGTCTAAGTCAGACTTATCCTAACATTTCACTATATATACTACCAGGTTGTAATAAAGGTGCTCTGCCAACTGTAAAAGACCCAATGTCAATGATTATTTATATTGCTATACAACATATGGCTAGGAAGTTCCTGGGAAAGTTTAATAAGACTGAGTGAGATGAGTGACAACTTTGTCGTGATATTGAAAATATTTTCTTAGAGAAGGCCTAAGCAATAGCTTGGGAGAGACTTGACTCTTCTTGCCTTTGTGGAAATCTTCTGGGAAAGGGGAATGATTCAAAGAGGAAAGATGACAAAAACAGTACTGAGATTATTACTGTCTCCTATCCCACCTCTCCCAAATGATTTCTGGGTAGGTACCAAGTGGGCCAAGTTCTGATGTTTGGTTGGTAAATGAGCTGAAGAGAATGATTTGTGAGAAATGAAGAAAACCTCTTCCCCTGAGGTTTGAACTCAGTTTCTGTAAACCCAAGGCTTTAGTTCTGGGTAATTCTGCAAAAGATCTATGATCTTACTGCTATGAATATTCCTACCATTGGTATAAACTGCAATGCAGCTATGCTTTTTTTATCCTGAGATTCTTAAGGTTCTAAAAATCCTCTAAAAATGAGCTGGAGCCCTTTTTAAGAATCTTTTGTCGTTCTCATACTACTAGTGCAACTTTTGGGGTCATCCTTTGTGATCCCTTTCACTGGTGTCCCTCCCCTTCCAAAAAATTAATTTTCTATACAATTCTTTATGCCATCTCTTGCATATAAGTCAGTGTAATCACTGTGTCTGTTCTTTGAGTTACTATTATTTTAAATTACTTCATATTAATCCCAGGCTGAATAAAATTTTTATTTCAAGATATCAGAGGCCTTGTCAATATGTGGTTAAAATATGTGTTCTGGTCTCCAGGCAGACAATGAAGCAAAGTTTTCCTCTATGAGAACAGGAAAAAAAACCAAACAAACACCTGAATTGTCTTCCTAGCTTCTGTGTATTAAAGAAAATGTAAAGGTGGTTTAAAAAACAACAATAAGAAGTTGCTTTTCTAGTCTATACCTTTCTTCTGAATCCAGTTCTTTCCTCACCCATAATTGAACCCCAAAGCCCAGTAGAAAAACCATGGAAGCATAAATTCCCAAGTGTACCCTAGTTTGTTTTTACAACTGCTAGCTACCAATTACTGCCAGCTGACTACTCCCTTTTGTACTTGTATCCTGGTTGTTCATGTGAAATACTAGTTATTTTGCATGTAATTGCTTAAAACCACCTATTAAATAGGTGCACAACATTCACCTTCCTTATCTTTTAAGCCTGTCTTTGTAAGGACTTTGAATTTTTCAACATAAAATATTTCAAATACAATGGTATAAAGTGGTGGCTAGGTGGCACAGTGAGTAGAGCATCGGCCCCAGAGTCAGAAGGACCTGAGTTCGGATACAGCCTCAGACACTTAATGCACACACAAACAAAAACCTAGCTGTGTGACCTTGGGCAAGTTACTTAACCCCAATCCAAAAAAAAAAGCAAATACAATAGTATAAAAAGTTTTATAGTACTTCCTTCACACCTACATCCAAAAAGTAAGGGTTAGCAGTATTATGTGCCAGTGTTGAAGTATCTTGAAAAATTTTGGATTTACTTACAGTAATTAAGATATTTCAGAGCAGAACGATTTGACATGATCTTAAGTTTTCCTACTCCTAGAATTTAGATTGTTTCTCCAATAAATTCATCATTAGTCTTGAGACTAAAAGCCAACCTCAGTAATAATACCAATCTTATTTTTGGGTATTTTTCTCTGCTTGATTCTCTTATTTAAAAGACATTTTACTTTACTTTTAATTTGGAGGAGTCTAACAGGGCAAATTACCTAACCTCTTTTGGCCAGGCTTAATGTAAAACTGAAAGAGGGAAAGCAGAGTACCATAGTTAGGTGAATTGTGAGGTCCCTTCTAGCTCTAAAAGTGAAATGTATAATTTGAATAGAAATATTTAGAATCTGTGAAATCTTCAGTTTAGATTGTTATGTATTGGATTAAAAAAGAAGACTCACATTTTGCAGGCTGATAGCTCCCACATTTATAAAAGTGATGCTATTTAAGAATTTGTGGATTAGGGGGGCAGCTAGGTGGCACAATGAATAGAGCACCAGCCCTGGAGTCAGGAGGACCCGAGTTTAAATCTGGCCTCTGACACTTGATACAATTACTAGCTGTGTGACCTTGGGCAAGTCACTTAACTCCATTTGCCCTCCAAAAAGCAAAAAAAAAAAAAAAAAAGGTTTTGTGGATTAAGAATCTGAAAACCCCCATGACCTTGGGCAAATCATTTAATCTTTTTGGACCCCAATCTCCTCATCTGTAAAGTGAGAGACTTGACAAACTGTCACCTTGAAGGCTTCAAAGATCTTGCTCTAAATCTATGGGACCATGGTACTAAAACAACACTGTGAAGTAATAAAAGTAGTATAACCTATATTTTACAGATGAGGAAAGGCTCTGACAACTCATGTGACTGAAAGCAAGGAAGCTTAAAAGCTCCAGATTCCTTAATTATAAGATAAGTATTCTATCAAAGAAGTTGAAATTTTTTTTTAAGGCAAGTTGGTTTTAATTTGCTTAGCTTTAAATATACTTAAACCTACATTTTTCCAATAAAAATATATTCAAGTATAAATAAAAGTAAACATCAGTAGGAAGTCTTCAAACTACAAGTTTAGCTTTGTTATTAGTTTTGTTAATGTTATGCTGATCACATATAATCAGCATGAAGATATAAAAATTGGCACTTAATGCATCCTTCTTTAATGCAGAGAAGACAACGTATTTAATCTTCTTTGCAATGTTAGCATATGTGAAAGTCACTTATATTCAACAGGGTCTCTCATAGTAGAATGGAGACTGATGTCAAATCAAGCCTGGAAGTCTCTGATTTTGATGAAGGAAAAATTCATTTGTGTTTTCTACTAAAAGATAGCTATATTAGTAAATACTTTATTAGTAAAAAAGGTCTGGATATGTAATAAAAATATGGGTCTTAATACCATTTATTCCCTCTGTGACTATAGGCAAGTTCATTTAAACCTTTTGAGCCTCTGCTTCATCATTTCTAATGGGTGATAAGTACTATTTGCAATTCCTACTCTATAGGATTATCAGGAAGAACTTACTTTGAAAAGCTGAAAACAGAAATATAATCAACATCACTTATGACACAGGTTTTTTCTTTTCTTACATTGGCCACTTATTTTTCTTTAAAAAAATTATTTGGGGGGGGGGCAGGAGGCTAGGTGGCACACTGAATAGAGCACTGGCTCTGGAATCAGGAGGACCTGAGTTCAAATTCAGCCTCAGACACTTAACACAAAAACTAGCCGTGTGACCTTGGGCAAGTCACTTAAACCCAATTGCCCTCAAAAAAAGCAAAAAAAAATTATTTCCTTCTTATATAAAATTTCATTTTATGGAATTACAATTTTAAAAGCCAATTTCCCAAAATCAACGTGATTGGCTAATTATCAATTTGTTACCTGGTACTAAGATTTAAAATGGTCAGAGGCCCAACTGGGGGGCAGCACCCCTAAAGGAAATCAATACAAAAAAGACTCTCCAATGTCACTATCTTCTTTAACCTATTTTCATCTGTAAAGAGTTCTTAATCTCACCTTTCCTTTCCTCCCCTGTTCCTCAGTTTAAGCATATAGCCACTCTCATTTCCTTTTGCTTGAGGAATAAAGCTCCCTTCCTCTCCACTCATTTTCCAGATTCCTTCTCCCTCTCTCAATGATGCTGATCCATCCCATTTTATTATGATTTAAATCTAATTAAGATGAACTAAATTTAATGATAAACCACTGAAGTAAACTCCTTAAACGTTCTGAGAAGTGGCAAGGAGATTGAATACATATTTCTCTCAGTGAAGATTAAATCTCATCTTCAATTTTAAAATTCTTTTATAACAGTTTCTCCTTTTATTTAAATTCCAATTCAACAGGACAAAAAAGGTGGATAGTAATTACAAAGGAAAGGGTTTTTTTTTCTTTGTTGTTGTTGTTGTTTTTTTGTTGGTTTGAGAAAGGATTATGCTATTTAGGACAGTTGAGGACATCTTGATCAAATAGTAGGATCTTTTACCTCAGTGTTCCCTGGTAGGTTACTGCTAATATAAAAAACTTTATTGTAAACTTGGAGATTTCAATCTGAAGATGAATGGCACCTGAGGAGCTTTCCTCTAATAAGATAGCCTCCTAATTAAACAACTACTGAAAACAGGCACCTCCAGTGAACAGAATGCACCAAAACACAAAACCAAAACCTATCTACAAGGATATTATGGAATAGGAGACCATTATAATCCAGTTTTACTCCTTATTCCTTTCCCATATTCCTTATTTTGAAGTTCATTGCAAGGTCTGAAAAGTTAATTTTTTTTTTTAGTGTAAATTAACTAGGCAATAGAGAAGGGGCATTTTGGTTAGAGTTTGTTACCTTTTCTCCTTTATCATTAGCTGAAAGTTTCAACTAGATTTTAAAAGATGGCCACTATTCATATTTTGAACCCCTTGGAGGCTCTGAAAGTGCTGCTTCAGTTTTTTCCCTCTGAACTTGTGTTGCATACCCTTCTTCTTTTATCTGAATTAAAGGAGATTCTAGGACGCAGGAGGTATTCATCTCGGATCCTCTTTCTCCTATGCAGCTTCTCCTGCTCTTTATTAATTTCTCCCTGAAGCTGTAATGCCAATAATCTATCCTCTTCCTCTTGTTTACGCCTCTCAAAAAATAAGTGCTCTAAATCTGTCAGTTTTTGGGTAAAGGTACTTTTTCTTTCCTCTTTCTCTGGGGTGTTTTCTGGGCATATTTTCCTTTTCTTTGAAGAGAAGCCTGAATCATTGAGGAATTCAGACAGAGATTCCAGACATTTTCTTCCGGGAATTTCTTTATTCACCAACAGACTAGTGCCTTCATTTTTCATCTCTGCTGAGCATTCATTATCTGATTTGCCTAAGGGCTTAGCTATAGCTTCCCCAGAGCAGAAAAATTTGGTTTTGGGTAGTTTATGATTTGCAACATTACAGTGGCTTATAATCTTATCCTCACCACTTGTTCCTGGCTTACTTTCTCCTCTAAGACAAGTTTCCACCCTATCTTCCACAGAAGCCCTTGCACCAATGTTTTCAATTTCACAGAAGGCTTGTCTACACAAAGTTGGCAAATCATCCCCTCTTTCTCCCTTCCACCTAGTGCCCTTCCCTTTACCAACGTTGACCTCCTTAGACTTGCGGGCTATCTTGCCTCCTGCAGTTCCAATTTCATTCTGTAGTGCTGGGGAGGTAAGTGGGGACCTGGGTGTCATGCACTTGTGAATGTCTCCAGCATTGTTCAGTTTGCTCTCTGTTTTCTTGGGTGATCTGCAAGAGTCAGGGTAAGATGAATTGGACACGAAAAGGGAAGTCAAGACACATTTCAGCGTTTTAAAACTAATGCTTATTTCTTGGGCCAGCTCTTTATCTACTTTCAGTTGTTTCTCCCTCTTTTTTTGTCTCTCTACCTCCTCCTGCTTCATGGTGTCTCTGTCCTCCCTAGTTTGCCTCAAGTCCTCCTCATTTTTACATCTCTTCCCCTTCTCCCTAATTTGAGTCTCTTCTTGTTTTGACTTCGGATCCATTTCTTCCTCCTGATTCTCTTTTTGCTCTAGTCTCGGGTTCTCTTCTGCCTCTCCCGGCCTTTTACGGCTTTCCTTTTTCTCCTTCCTCCTGCCTTCTTCTTCCTCCTCCTCCTCAGCCAGCAGCCGGTTTATGTACTCTGCACTGATGCGAGCCTCCTCTTCTGCGCAAGCCCGCCTCTCCGCTTCCACTTTTCTCAGCTCCTCCTCATACTCCCGTCTCAGCTCCCCGGGCGCACTGAGCGTGCGCGGCGGGAGATCTGTCTCCTCCCAGGACTCGGTCCTCCCGCCTTCGCCGGTGAGCTCGCCGTTCTGGAGGTACTGCTTCTTGATCCTTCGCCATAGCGTCTGATTGATCAGTGTGTTCTGGCGAGCCTGGGTGCGAGCCCACGAGGACACCCGGCGGCGGCAGAAGGGGCAGTACAGGCTGGCCATCTGAATGGTCTGCTGGAAGCACGAGTGGCACAGTGTGTGGTCGCACGGGAGGCTCACGGGCTCCACCAGGAGCTCCATGCAGATGGGACAGAGACAGTCAGAGAGCTTGAGCGGAGCCTCCGGGGACGCGGCCATCCCCGGAACGGCCAGAGGAGAGCTCCCAATCCCAGGATTTTTGGGCGCCCGGGGCTAGGGGTCAGGAGGGCCTGATTCGTCTCCTAACCCCGGCGCCGCCCCGTCGGGGGTTTGAGACGTGGAGCCAGCTACTTCGTCTGGGGATAAGGTCCGAGGAGGGCGGGGCTTCACCTGGTCGGCGTTGGCCTTTGTGACGTCAGAAGCCGCGGAGGCGGGGGTCGCTCCCTTTCTCCCACCCCCACTGTTCCCTGCATTCTTCACCCCTCCCTACTCTTCCCTGGGCTTCCAGTCCCCCTGCAGAGTTCCTGAGACTATGCTTATTCTGCCCACGAGTTTCACCAGATTGTAAAGGGGTACCTAGACGTCATAGAACTCACCATCCCAAGGATCAAAGAGTATACTTTGCAAACTGTTCCATATATTAACCAAAATTCACATCCTGAGAATATGTGCTATATCAGGGGAAGCCCTGTAGGCCTTGTTGTCAGAGCCTTTTAGTGCTATGATATACAAATATCAGTTAGTTCCAGACATCTGTAGTAAGACCAGCAGAGCACCAAATGTTGTTAACTTTGAGATGACATGGGCATGTTGACTTTAACGTTTTACTGACAATTTTGAGATGATTTGGATATTTTGGCGAACTAACCTAAAGGTCACACAGATAAAACTAGAAAAATGAGACTTCAAACTTATGCCTCCCTAAGCATTCTAACATCTTCATCTGGGACCATGCTCCCAACTC
Source organism: Gymnobelideus leadbeateri (assembly GCA_011680675.1). Taxonomy (NCBI): domain Eukaryota; kingdom Metazoa; phylum Chordata; class Mammalia; order Diprotodontia; family Petauridae; genus Gymnobelideus; species Gymnobelideus leadbeateri. Next base: position 2,228 of record WOXC01004189.1, on the reverse strand, counting down.
TAATAAATCCTTGGAGGAGTGACTTTCTGTGGATTTCCCACTTCCCATTCTCTTCCACAGGCTTTATTGCCTCTTTCTCCCATCTCATCCCAGTCCCTATGCTATCTGCACCTGTATTTATTCTCTCTTGCTGCACCATTTGTCCTTGTACTTTATGTAGTATTTGCCCCTGGGGTTTCTCTGCCTTACTTGTGATTGCAGCCTCACTTGCTGCTGCCATCATGATCTTTCCTTGGTAAGCACCCAAAGAATGAGACATGCCTGTCCCATTCCATAATTACATTAGCAATTCACATGGCCTCCACCCTAGTTTGGGCCCTCAGCATCTCTGGCCTGGAATATTTCAGCTAACTTTATAATTTGTTCCCCTTTCCCAAGCTTACTCCCTACATGAAACCTTTCTTGATCACCCTAGCTGCTAGTGCCTCTCCCTATTACCTTGTATTTGCTTTGGTTATATTTTGTAGTTACTTATATTTGTATTTATCTTCTTCCCCAGTCGAATATAAACTTCTTTTTTTTTTTACATTTTTTTTTTTAAGCAATTGGGGTTAAGTAACTTGCTCAAGGTTACACGGCTAGTCATTATTTATGTGTGGGTGCTCATTTTCTGAGGCCGGATCTGATCTCAGGTCATCCCAACTCCGAGGCCGACGCTCTTACTCCCTGCGCCACCTACCCGCCCCTGAATATAAACTTCTTGAGGGCAGAGACTATTTCATTTATGTCTTTGTATCCTTAGTTGCCTAGAGCCATTCCTAATAGACTCCACAGGAAACACTGATTAAATGTGTATTGCTTGACTTATCATTAAATGATCAGACACTTTAATATTAGTCAGTGTCAGTTTGGACCGCATTTTCTAGTGAATTAGATGCCTCAGAATTCAGTCCTTGGTATTCTACTGATAAACATTAATAATAGGGATGATGTTATAAATGGCCTTTTTTATCACATTTACAGATGACACAAAGCTGTGATGGATCATTTGATGATGGAGTCTGTTGTTTGACAATGGAGTTGAAATCCAGTATAGATTCCAGCAGGTTAGGCTGGAGACCAAATCTAATAATATTAAGTATAAGTTTCTGGGTTCAAAAAATCAACTCTATGAATTGGTACCGTAGAAAGAGCTTATGATTTGGATTTAGAGGACCTGAGTTTAAACCTGGGTCTTCTACTTGGTGTCTGTGTAGGCTTGGGCTAGTCTCCTCTCTGAGTCTCCATTTTTTCTTATGTAAAATGATAGTGTTGGACTAGAATGTACAATTCTGAGTCTATATCAAATCCAGGATGCATAAAACATGGTTAAACAACAGTAAGGATGAAAACTGGCTAGTTTAGAAAACTTAAGCTACTTAAAGAGAATCATATTGTTAGAAGTAGGGAGTGAGCATTTTGTTGGACTCTGCCATGGTCAGATACCATCTGAAGTGTTATGTTCATCAAAACTTAGGAGAGATATTGAGAGATTGAAGCATATCCAGACGATGATAGTATTGATCATACCATATGAAGAATAGTTGAAGGGACTGAGAAAGTTTAGTTTGGAGAAGAGTAGGTTTGGGGATAGGAGGTAGAACATGTGAAGTGTTCTCAGATATTTGAAGCAGGGTCATGTACAAGGCAGATTTCACTTGTTCTGATTAAAGAGGCATTGTGTCATAGTGAAAAAGGACTGACCTGAAATTGGGAAAGAACTGACTTCAAATCCTGCCTTATTACCCTGAGGAAGTCATAAGATTATATATTTAGACCTGGGAGGAACTAGTTGATGGGTCATGGAGTCCAATCAACCTCATGTACTTTCTGCGCTATTTGCCCCTGTACTTTCAGTGCTTTATTTGAAGCCCACTCATCTTCTTGATCCACAGTTTCCTGATCTGTATAATGGAGAAAATGTTTGTACATTACAATGTCTGTAATACCTGTTTTGGATTGTCATTGTAAGGATCCAGTGAAATAGTAAGGATTTAATAAGGTGAACATGTGAAGTGCTTTGTTAACATTAAAGGTTATATTAATATCGGTTATTATTATTTGCCCCAGAGGACAGAATTTGTACCAATGTTTGGAAGTTTCAAGGAGGTAGAATTGTGTTCCAGATAAGGAATAATTCCCTAACAATTAGAGCTATCCAAAAGTAGAAAGGTTGCCTTATCCGTAGTAGGCTTACATTTACTGAAGTTCTTCAAGTATTATACTGGAGATGACCCAAATGATCTCTG